>CATIWJ010286419.1:0-20038 GCA_949640765.1 Croton laevigatus | reverse complement strand
CCAAATTCCATATTTACTCGACTAGGTCATGAACCTAAAGTGAGCATTCTATCTCCTTGTAAAGGATTTGAATGATCTCCTTGGCGTCAGCTTCAACAATTAGGCGTTTGTATCTCCTGCTAACAGCTTCTCATATATATCACTAGAGTTTTTGAAATTGCTTGACTTACCCCCCTCTATTTCTTGCCATGAACGCTATGCCTCCTCTTCTTTCATGTTTCTGGACGGTGACATTTGTATTGATTTTGATGTAACCTTCCGCTGGAGTTTGCCACGAAGAAGCTTCTCACAATTCCTCTTGTTGGTTCGGATATCTTTCTTCGTTGGCACACTGTAGCATGATTTCTTTGAATTATTCTGCAACATAGTAAGCTTTATGCATAATATCTTTTGACGTTTTATTTGTCCACTGAGTTGGAGATGTCGAATGGGTATTCTTTTTTTATCTCGTAATGATGAACTAATCTGAAGGAAACTGAATGATTTGGATAAAAAATTGAGCCAACGGTATTTGAAGGAAAGGTAAAGTAGTCAATGTATATTATATTTAATTACATTAATTATTAAAAAAAATATTAGTATTACAAGTTCTAATATGCCCTTATTGAGATATCTCATACAAATATATTTATTGTATATATGTGTTTACTGTTGTAAACTGTATCGTATTGACATATCGTATACATGTAAACAATTGGATTTGTTTGTGAACTAAATTAAAAAAATGAGAAACTTAGTCAAACATCTATAACATTTCTTAAATACAAAGAGAAACAAACATTATCTGATCACACAAAATTAGAATCCCATAATTTCTATAACTTATTGCTATTGGAAGCTATACAGTAATCTGTGAAGGTAAGCATTTGTCATATTCCTAACTTTGACGTAACACTAGCTATGAGATAACATTAACCTTGCTGAGTTGAATAGAGAACATGGTGGGTGTTATAGTATCTACAAAAATTAAATTTGGCTGAACAAAAGAATTGTTACCTCCGGCGTCCGGATCATAAATCAGCTTCTTCCATTGTTGACAGCTTTGAGTTTCAGCACTAGCTGTTCGCGCTCTGCCTCAACCTCTGCACATTTAAGGCTCATGTGGAAGTATCGTTCTCGCAATTCTCTCAACTCTCTCTCCAGTGATGATACTTCCCCGTCAGAGAACAAGCTGAAAGCAACCACTACTCACTGTTAGCTTTGATATATACAGAAGATCAAGAATAGGTTTATTTTTATACAAGACAGGAATAATAGTAAGACCTCTTAAGCTGTGTTTTATATGCATCATTCTCCTCCAAAGCCTCAGCTAGTTCAGTTTCAAGTTGCTGGATTTTTAATGAAATATCCATTCCCTTAACTTGGGAACTTCCAGAACCATGTTTTGTTTGGATATCAACCTGAAACACAGAAGAACAAAGTTTTTCCATTGATTTAGTCAACCAAGATGTCAGAATTTTCTGTAGTTTGACATGCAGAAAAAATTAATGTGCTAAAAAACAGCATTAGCTTTCCTTGAATTGAAAAATGAAAAGAAAAATATTATACAGACCTGGGAAAGCTTCAATTCATCAGAAGGGTTACTGGTAATGGCATTGTCTTCAGAATAAATGTCAAGACTTGTGTCGTCGAGGTCTCCCGAATCCTGATTTGCTGCTTTCCTCTTCTTCTCGAGCTCTGCTTCAAAAGCTTGAGCTCTCTTAAGGTACTCTTGCTTCTCTTCCTGAATTTCTCTTATCTTCCTTTTTAATTCGCTGTTTGCTCTTTTAACACGAGAAAGCTCATTTTTCAGCCCCGCATCCTCAGCCCCAAGTGCCTCTTTTGCAGTTAAATCCCCTTGAAGCCGCAAAACCTTTTCCTCAAGGGAAACTTTACTACGTTTGCAGCTCTCTAATTCAGATACAGCACTTTGCATGTCAGAAACCATCTGTTGCAGTGACAATTTCTCAGCCTTCGTCTCTTCATAATCTCCTGACAGGATCTGAAGAGACACTTCAAGTCTTTGGTTTTCAAATTGGACCTCGTTGAAGGATCTCTTAAGAGAGACAATTTCATCTTGAAATAGTGCTATTTTCTGCAATTGTTCTCTGAGGCTGAAAATTTCTTCTTCCAGCTGTAGCCTCTCAAATGCTGAAGCCTTAAGTTTTAACTCGAGCCCCCGGACAACATTCTTATGTTTTTCTTCATTCGATTTCACATCTTCCAACAATTCCAATAACTTTTCATGGTCAGCAACAAGAACTTCCCAGTTTTGTTTGGAAGTTGAAAGTTCATCCATCAGTCGTAATAGCTTTGTTTCTGATTCCATTTGGAGAATACTGAAGTTACTCTCAGATAATGCAAGCTTTCGCTGGATTTCTTGTAATGAAGCTTCAAGCATAGCTTTATCTGCACGTAGTTGAGATGCTTCAAGTTTTGCTGCTGAAGCTGTTCTTTCCTTGTCATCATGAGTTGTAGATATATGTTCAGTAAGACTTGCAACTTCTCTGTGAAGATTCTCAGTTTCAACCTCTTTCTCCGAGTACAATCGATTCAGCAGGCTCTCTTCTGCAATGAGCTTTTCTTTGTAAGTTTTATTTTCTTGAAGAAGTGCATCTAATTCGAAACCAAGGGCTTTCTCTTTTGACACAATTTCTTCCAGCATCAGAGCATATTTTCCTTCAAGAGATTCAATTTCCTTCAATACATCAGAAAATCCTTTTCGTGATTCCTTTAATTCTGCTTCCAAGATTGTACAATGCCCATGCAGCTCCATCTTTTGCTTTCTTAGCTCTATAATTGATTGCTGAAGCAAACTACACTCATCAATAAGACTTTCAGCTGTTGTTTGAAACTTTACATTTGCTATTTTGAGATATGCACACTCACTTTGAGCTTCCAACCACTGCTTTTGCATGTCCAGCAACTTTTGCTTTCCATCACTCCTTTGTGCTTCCCATTCACTTTTCAACCTCTTTATATCTTCCTGAAGATTTGTAACACTTGATTCTGAATTATGTAATTCCAAGCGGCTCGTCTCCCTCTCATCAGTAAAGTATCTTAATTGTGCTTCCAAGCCAGATATTCTTTCTGATAACCATACATTTTCCTTTTCCAGTTCAGACAAATGAGCTTCTACTTCATTTTTGCTGTCTTCCTGCTCTGGTAACTTCGACGGAAGAATACTTTCAGTAGGAAAATGGGAACCTGTCATGTTTTGCAATTCATCCAAGCATGCAGATGTCTTTACAGCCTCCCTTACTGTAACTTCCACATCTTCCTCTGACTGCTTTTTCTCATTCTTATGATCAGAATCCAGTGTTTGTAACTCTGTTTGGAAATTTCTTAGAGTTTTCACCTCTTCCTTCAACAAATCATCAGATTTAAGCTTCTCTACATCAGGCATATTCTCCAATATCTCCTTACCTGAATCTGCAATTTCAAGTTTAAATTTTATTTGCATATTCTCTTGTCCCAGATTAGAAGGGCTCAAAGCATTTTCTTCTAAATTGCAAGTTTCCAATTTGCTCTGGAACATAACATCATTCACTACTCTTGCAGTGACTTCATGTTGTTTCAACTCATCTTTAAATGTGCTAACTTTCACTTCAAACAAGTCCTTTAGCTGGATAAAACTGTTCAAAATAGCAATAGCTAGATCTTTTTGGCAAGAAAAATCGGCAGTATCTGAAATCAGTGAGTCACTTTGGTAATTTTCAACTGTTGCAGGAGAATTTATACCATACTCGTGTTTCTTTGCATTGGCTAGACACAGTTGAACCTGTTCATGTAATTCAGAGAGTGTTTTGGATATTTCATCAGCATCATCATCCTCAAACTCTATACTGCTGACAATATGGCCATTTTTCTCAGTTACCTTTTCTCGGTAAGATACTAATTGTTGGTGCAGAGCAGTAATCTCAATTTCCTGCTCTTCTGCTCTGGCCTGATATTTGCAAAGTTCGCCATCCAGATGAGAAGCTTTGTTTTGGAAAATCTGTAACTGAGACTCCAGGTCAGAGAACTCCTTTTCAAGATCTCTACATCGGTTCTGAAATTGATTAATGGACATTTCTTTTATAAAAATTTCTTTCTCATTCAGGTCCTCTTCTACCTTGCATATCTGGGATTTCATTTTGCTTAATGTAGCTTCGGAGGTAGAAAGAGAATCATTATTCAAAAATTCATTTGATAAAGTATCAGAAGAGGCACCATTGCTTGGAAGATCCCTTCCTGATTCTTTGAGCCTCAGTAGAAGTTCCAGATTTTCATCTGTAAGCTCATTGCAATCTTTTTCAAGCTCCTTCACCTTCTGTTTCAGAAATTCTACTTCTATCAGATTGTTGTTGCCCCCATTTTCAAGCTCATTACCCTTAAGTGCTACACATAACCTTGCTTCTAAATTTGTGATTTCTTCTTCTTTGACAGCTAACTTATTTCTCCATTGTGCTTCACAATCCATTAGAGTTTGAGTCTTCAAACTTTGCTCAGCCTCTAATTCAAGAATTTTTTCCCGAAGAGATTTTTCCAGAAACAGAATGGTACTCTTTAAAGACTTCTCTGATTCTTGCAACTTCTGTATCTTTAGTTCCAGCTCCCTACCATCCTCTGGTTCAAAACTTGCATGTCCAACTTCCAGATATGAATCACAGGAGACTCTGCTTATATTCTTCACAGGAACTTCCTCATTTGGCTTTATCTCCTCATTTTCTTCATGGCCATATTTCCTTGATTCTTCATCTTGGGATTGCATGTTCAAAAGATTAGCAATTTCTAATTTCTGTGTTTCTATGGTATCTTCTAGTTCCTGAAGTATGGAAACGAGTTCAATGTTTGACTCTTGAGTTTTCTTTAGCTGTGAAGCCAAGTCAGCATTTGACTCTTTCTGGAACTTCACTTCTTCTTCCAACTGCTTCTTCAGATGGTCCATTTCTTCAGCTTCATACTGAAAAGTTCCAGCAGATTTTTGCTTCACCATTGATTCCTCGAACAAGATCTTCATTTCTTCAATCTCCTGTTTCAACTTATCAGATTCTCTGCGTGATTCAGTAAGCTCCAGTTCAAGGCTTTCCTGGGTTTTTGATTGGTCCAATAATTCCTCCTTCAATTTTTCAATATTATTCGTCAACTTCCGAGCATTTTGTTCCCACATCCTTGCTTCTGCTCGAAGTTCTTCAATTTTAGCTTCAGCAGCTTCCAGAAGATCCTTAGATGAACCTGCATTCCGCAGAGGCGATGACGCAACTGAACGAGAAACTCGATTAGACTCATCCCTTTGATTCTGAAGGCTGTTTCGTGGAGCTAACACCTTTGAATTAAATGAGGATGAGTGGTTTGATTTAGAAGAATCATTAAAAGAATAAGATCCATAAGGAGAGCTACTCTGGGAGCCAGTTGCATCATGTCTTCCAATGTGATTATTATTGTTTGCAATGCTGCTAAAGTTGTTTCGTGGAGAATCCCAGCCCAGGGAACCATCCATTGAATCAAAGCTATAGCGTGAACCAGATGCTGAGAAACTGAAATCCTGTGGCAACAGGAGAAGTGCATGTAAAATTTAGCAGAATCCATTAATCATAGGTAGAATAAGGATTTCAACAAAATAATAAAGCAAGATTAGATCACGTTCCTACATTGAAGAAAACTCGTCAACCATCTTTTGTTGGGTACCAATATCAGAAATTATACGCAAATTTTTCCTCAAACAGAGAATAAAAAAAACATGATTAAGTTACTGAATCAGTTAAAGATCCATTCAAAAGCCTGAATCTGAAAAGAAGTTGTCTTATTCTTAAACAGCCAAAAGATTAATGTTAGCTTTTCCAGCTTATGGTACTATGACATGACGAGGTAAGCTCATGAAATTTTGGAAAAAAAGAAAAGAAAAATGAAAGCATTTAAATATGTGTCTAAAAATGAACAGCAATTGTTTAACATACAAATTCCAGTAAATATTTCCTGCCAATTGTTGCGGTCATATACATATATTCATCTTTTATTCTGGAATTCATCATCTATTCTTAAGCTTCAAAAATGATATCCAAGAAAATACTTAAATAAATTTAACAAAACAATAACACAAAAACAAATTCACTAGCATAAAAACTGAACTATAAGATATAATATTCACTACAGATGGTGAACTAATAATCTAAATTGTAAAGACAACAATATAAGAGCTCGAGAATAATGGAACCTGACCTTGCTATGTGGTTCTCCTGCATTAGATGAACTGTCCAAATGGCTACTAGAAGAGGATCCAACACTTTTAGTCAATGAACTATCAGATACATCTGATTTGGTATCCACATCATCATAGTCAACATTTCCATCCTCCATATATAAACCCGTTTCTTCCAACTGCTCCTTCCTTTAAAGAAAACAACTTCAGCTCTTTCAGAACAGAATGAAACCAAGTGGTTTAATACTGAAAATATATTTATAGGACCACATACCTGGATTTTGGATTTGGTTTTGGTTTTAGACACTGAACTTTAACCTGCAAGTTAGAGAAAATTTAGAAGCAAAGAACTTCATATCTGCAAACAAAAGGATTGGTAATATAAAACAACAGTATTTTTTGGGGAAGTTTAACCTGATGTATCATTTGGACTCTAGGGGATAACCAGACTTCTGCACTGAGAAGTACAAAACAACATCTAGACTCTAATTTCATAACATACCACATCCTTTGGCAGTGTGATTACCCAAAGTGCTAGAATGACAAAATATTTGCCTATTACTCCCTTCTACAATCATGTTAGAAAGATATATGAGAGACAATCATGTCAGAAAGATATATGAGAGGATAATGATGGTTTGGGTTGGGAATTTGCTGAATTTTCAGAAATTATTTTAAATTTTGGCATGTAGTAATATGTGAGAAAACTAAGAGGAAAATATTACTAAATGATATATTTACAGTATCATGAGTGTAGGCATCCTCCATATTTGGGACCACTCAAAGGGTGTGGTTGACCCACACTTGGTCTAAGGGGAGGTCGCCGTTGCTTGGACTCAGGGTAAGATTGCCCTCAGGGATGTAACGTATGGGCCAAGTGGGGCGTTGGGTCCCATGCATTTTCAAAATATATATAATTAGTAGAGAAGATAAACTAAGTTCCACATGTGGTGCAAGGGATAAAGCGTGTTATCTTAATCCCAAGGCCCCAAATCCGAGCTTGGTTAAGGACATTTTTACTCTTTTTTGCAAAAATTATTGCTGGGCTTTAGAAAATGGGCCCCCTCCCACAAATCTCTAGCTACGTCCCTGATCGCCCTTACTCAGTCCAGGAGAGAGGTCGCTTGTGTCTGGGCAAGGGAGAGGTCGCCTTTGTGACCTTGACCTCACTACTAGGCCACGTTGCTAGACCACGAAAATCTAGGGGGGACTCTTGGGCTCTAAAATTCAAGGGGCCCGATGAATCCTATTGGACGCGGTTTTTGGGGCTTCACCGCCTCATACTCCCTATAAAAGGTCCTCGTCAGGCACCAGTCAAGACTAATCAGACTTCCAGGTTTTCAATGAGAAACACTCTCTATAACCTTTCAATAGCAAGCATTATAAAATTTCATGATAAAATTTTCTATCTACATGATCTGATATAAACATATAAATTGACTAGACATGCATTACCTAACAGTTAGGATATTTACGGTACAGAAAATGTGTGTGACACTTGAAATCCAAACAGTTTTACAATAAACTTGATGCCTACTATAATAAGTTTAAGAAAAATGAGGAGAACAATGGAGGTTCCTTTTAAAGATCAGCCACAAGGAGTGTAATGATTTGTAAGATAGATGTAACACGGGATGCAAAATAAAGTATTTATACTGCAGTGTGCAATCCATAGAATTTGTCTTGCATGATAAAAAATTTCATAAAATCTGGCGCATGAATGCTTCTACCTATTGGAAAAACTTGATCGATGACTCACTTGTAAGATGGACCCATGGTTGCATTTCTTCAGTGGTAATGAAATGGGAGCAGCTGCTTCTGAACTCCTATATCTTGCCATATTAACAATAGCTTCTCCTAGAATGCTAGTTCTAGCTGATCCCTACAAAACCATTGAACTTCAAATCAAATAGGCAACAATAACTAAAACTTCAAAAACAATTCCACCGTCCCATTAAATAGATGCCATTGAGTCGGTAGTCTAGTGATTTAGTATAAACACATCACATTACCATGGAAACAACAAGCTTAAACAGGCATTCCTCAATCTCTTTTGAACCATCACGTTGGGGCATCCAAATAGATTCCGACAAAGTGTCTGTCCATTGGCAATTTCCATTTCTTACTGATGCTTTCCCCGATTTGGTGATAATTTTCCCTGTTTCCACAGAAATTATAGATACATAAAGCTTGTCCCATCCTTTAGGTACCTGCAACAGGCAAAATCAAAATGCAGAAAATATCAAGTGCTTAGAAAACCATAAACTTAAAAGTGATAATGAAATGTGAAACAACTTGAGCATGGAAAAGGAAATAACTATAGCAATAACTTTCTTCTGACTACTATTTTTTGCTTGTCACTACTCTAGTCCAGATTAGGTTTCCTGAGATTTAAATCGAGTAAAGGCACCTTCCTTATAAAGGCAATAACCAATAAAAAAGCAGAACGCAATAAATGAAATTGCTAATAACTAAATTAGAAATTATTCATCCATCATTAAACCAGAGAAGCTTTCAAGTTTCAAATCCATTAATCAATGTAATATATCTCTGAGTCATTGAAAAAACAAAATCTAAATCTCTCCATCTATCCAAATCAAATAAAACGAAATTTCGAACTAACTAATTCTAACCAAAGAAAACTAAATAAACATTACAATAATAACAGAAATAATAATGATGACGATGATGATAAATAACAGAAGAAGAAAGGGACCTGAAGAAGCTGGAAATTGGAAAACTTGAAGCTGAGTCTTTCTCCAGATTTCTGGGACTTAAGCTTATTGTGTAATCTGAACATTTTCTTTTGCTTTCCTTCTTCAGTATCTGGTGAATAATTTGAGATTCTCTGCCATTAGAAAACAATCTCACATCACATGCTACTGCAAATAACTTAACTCAGAGGAAACAGACACAGAAGAAGATGGAGTGTGTAATGAAGAACGTGAGCTGTGCCTCTAATTTTTTATTTTATTTTTATTTTTACTACACTAGTCCTTATATCTTCTATATTTATACTTTCATCCCCCAATTTTTATATTTTTTTGCAATAAATACATAAATTTTAATGATGACGAGGAATGTGAAAGTCTTAATTACCACTGGAAAAGAGAATTGTGAATTCAAGATAAATAATTTTATCTTAATGAGATTTAAATTAAGTGTACTCAATTTATAGGAGTTGAAGATCATTTACAACATTACATTTATATGAGAATGTTTAATGGTAGGGTTTGTGTGTTAATTTAGGAAGATTAATTTATTATGGTACAATTAATTAGCATTTAATTATATGAAGATTTAATATAAAAAATTAATATGTGAATAAGACAATTATAAATATAAAGATTTACAAATTAAATTTGTTAAAAAAAAGAAGGAAAAGCAAATGGAGACGAATAGATGCAACTTGCACATAATTAATATATTTTAATTGTAAGTGGGGATTTTATTCCAGAGTTGAATTTGGTTTGGTTATACCAAATCACATTCATTTGTTTCCTCATATACTCTACCGTTTTGAAACCCACAACCAATTTGAAACTGCACTAGTTGTAGGGCTGTTTAAAATAATCCGATCCGACTGATCCGATCTGAAAAATAGGATATCCAATCCGGTTTTTAGAGTTTCGAATATTTCGGATCGGATACGGATCACAAATTTTAAAGTTTTGGATATCCGATCCGATTTTTAATAAAAAATAATAAAAATAAAAATTTCCGGATAATTCGGATCAGTTATCCAGATAATTTGGATCAGATATTCGATTTTTAATTTAAAAAAAATAATAAAAATAATTCGAATCGGATATCCGAATATCCGATCCGAATTATTTGGATATCTGATTTTTTCGAATTGGTATTTTCCCGATCCGATTTTTTCGGATATCCGAAATGGATCGGATCGGATATACAATTTAAACACCCCTAACTAGTTGGACTACTAAAACAAATGGAAAATGTCAAGACGTTCTTCAACTTTATTATTATTATTATTTTTATTCCCATACTCACATGGTTTCATAAGTTGGTCCTTGTAATTTTGCCATTTTTCTAGGAAAATTATAATTGCATCCTATATTTTGACTTTATCTATATTTTTGCCTCCTTATTTTTTGAAAATAGACTTTTTGTCCATGAATTTTGTTTCTATCGGACTTTTTTGTCCTTTTATTAAATGTTTTATTACTTTGCATCATTTTCAAGAGTTAAAAGACTAAAAAGTAATTTTATTCACCTTCTTCCTTCTTGGGCTAGCCTTGGAAGAAGGAATTTTTCTTTTTTTTTTTCCAAAATTTTGTCATCCCTTCCCATTTTCACAACTTCCATTTATTGCAATGAAAATGGAAAAGGAAGAGTGCTATGAGATGAAAGCTTTTGATTGGTACCCTCAAAATAGCCGTCCGATCACCGTAGCAACGGAAACTGTCAACGAAAGAAATAGGAAGAGAGAGAACATAAGTTGGAAAAAAAATAAGCTGCTTCTCAGATCTAGCTTGTGATTCTCATAAATTTGGAACAAAATGAGCATACATCTGTCATACTTAAAAATCTTGCAGAGGAGGGTAAGTTGCAATTCAAATCTTTCTCGTTATTGAATTAGCATTTAATAAGACAAAAATAATGAATATTGAAAGCCCTTTCAAGGGATGATTAAACAAAATTTGGGAAAATTGATTTGGCGTTATCGAACTTTTATGTTCATTCAAAATGTTCCCTAGATTTTTTTTTTAAAATTATAATTGTGCATGGAAAATATATACTTTGTTTTAGATTGTGCATGAAAATTGATTATAATTATGGAAAAAATGCCTATCATTTTTCATAAATATGTTATAAAATGCACAATTAACTAACTTATTATAAACAAATTAAATTATAAACCAACTTTCAATGTATCATGTATTAGTTGTATTTTTTTTTTTCTTAAAGTAAGCTATTCTTCATTCCATTAAACATGAGATTACAAATGAAAAGATGGACAGCAAAACTGAATCCGAAAGTTAAGGTTGAAACATTGGAATTTTAGTATGGATGTCAAAGTGAAGTTGAACAGGATCTAACATACAACATACATTGATAATAAAATTAGACTTGTCTGTTAAGATTGTAATTAAACCTAATTAGGTGGTTTTCTAGAAAAGTATTTGAGATTATAGAATCAGCATATTATCGAAGTATTAAGTTTGAGCTTAGTTGTATATATGTTGCATTTAATCCAAAATTAAATTTGAATTTAAATTTTTTTTGGTTTTAAATGTTTATTAAACACGCTTTAAGCATTTTCAAACTCATTTTAAATGTTTATTAAATTCAAACATATTTTTAAATCATATTTATATTTGTTTGTAATGGTTAGTAAAACTTCCCAAAAGTAGTAGCCATGATAGTAGTCATATTTTTGTTTTTAAACGTTTGTTAAACATGTTTTAAACATATAAACAAATGTATTTTAAACCATATTTAAATTTGTAATAATTTCTGAATTTTTTATTTGTATTTCTGTTACATATGGTGTGTTTCCATTAGTGTCTGTATTTCATTTACTAAATGGTGAAAGTGGTGAGAGTGGAATTTAGTTAAGAGGTTGTTTCATATGAAGTCTTGATGCAATCGCTCTAAACATAAAGATTTATAGTCTAAGGCTGAGAAGCGAATCTTCTACACCGCACTTACTTTTTCTGATAAAACCTTAGTTTCATATCAAAATGGGAGGCACACAGGAAGATGAAGAGGAAATGATACTCACATAAGACAGCTCGATCACCGCTCCAAATTCCTCGTTAAAGATATTCTTTTTTATTTTTCCTTTCAATTAAGAATTTAGTTCAATGTTTCCTTCTTCGTCGTTAATCCAATTGTTCTCAATTTCTTGGATATTTACTGTGATTTCTTGACTATTTATTGCTTTGATTACTTGACGATATGCTTCTATGATAAGCTGCAAATGTGCTAACATGCCGGTTAAAATACCATTTTCCCCGCAATTTTTGGCCGTTTTGAGTTGAAGATCGGCGGTAAATCTGGTGACTAGATGCTCTACACATTTTTTGTTTATAAATCGTTTATTAACTATTTATAGTTTCTTTATAATATATTTATAAACTATTTATAGTTTGTTTATAACATATTTATACGTTGTATATAGTTTGTTTATAATTTACATAATATTATCTCTTTTTATAATGTGGATAATGTAAAAGTTATTTTGAGAATTGTTTAAACAATATGGTATATAAAATTTTAAAACGTCCGTTTTGAACATGTAGTAGAATTTAATGGGCAATGTCAAACCCGTGAAAAAAATAGATGTTCAACAACACATTTATTTTATAAACAAAATCGAATAGAGGTTCAGTTTAAGGTCCGACAATTATGGTTAGTAGATAGCTTGAACCATAACTGGATCGGAGATTGTACGTTTCATAGGCGGATTGGTTAATTGGTGGTTCGTCATCGGTTCATAGTTTTTGGCGGGTTGGACTATTTCTGTATGGTTAATTGGCAATTTTTTCACGATTTTAGGTGAAAAACGATTACTGTTAAAAACTTGAACTAGATTGGAAGAAATATGGTTCTGAGCTAGTTGGTTTGGGTTGGCCGAAACGGCCTATGGACGCCTTTACGAACTTCTATTTTTGTAAAAAAAAATATATAAAAAAGAGATCCATCTTTACAGTATTCATTTTTTTAAAAAAATTTTATGCTATATTTCTCCCAAAATTGACATGTTCTCATATATTGTATAAATTATAGTGGATTATGTAGATTAAAATTCATAATTGAACTCTTATTAATTTCTAGTTAAGTTAATACATAATTAGTTTAAACTAAACTAAATGGAAGAGCAACACCAACGCTTTTCAAAGGTTTCACTTCATTAATTTGATTTTAAGAAAAAAAACAATATCTAGTCAATAAAACTATAAACTGCAAAATGATGCATAATGTAATCCATTGTTTAATGGAATGAAGTAAAAAAAAATTGATACATAATGTAACTAGGGGCGGACTTATCATATGACAAGTGTGAGCTTGAACCCACCCTCATCATATATTTATAATAAACTCATTATATACCCTCAGCAAACTTGTAGAAAATTTTTTTTTTTATTGTATATTATTTTCAAATATGTATCTTAAAAGCTCTAATTCATTTTATTTTCCATTATTTTGTTCATTTTACCTCTTTTACTTGTTATTTTATTTTTGGTGGTTGTTTCCACATATATCCCAAAAAAATTTAAATAGTATATTACCTGTAACCAAGTGAGTTTAGACAATACAAGCCATATATATAATATAAATTTATAACTGATAAAATGTACAAACAAATTGTTAGTGGCTGTGGCATACTACTTCTCTCCAATTTAGGAATTTGTTATGCACTCTGCACTGTAACCATCTTAAAAGTCAAAAGGAAAAAACTGTGTATTTGATATTGTCTGTATGATTAAAAAATAAAAAAAAACTAAGGTAATTTTTTATTATTATTGAATTTAATTTTGACATCTTTCATTTTCTAATTTCAGCTTTATTACCTTCAAATTCAATGAATTTGTATATCACTTTTCAATTTTATGGAGTTTGGTTTTTTACTCTGATTAATTTAATTGTAAAATTAAATTCTAAAAGCAATGTTTAATATTTTTTATTAATTTAAATTTTTCTTTATTTGTTTAATTTTGAATATGATTATAATATATTAATAATTAGATATTTATGATAAATTAAGTTGAAATACAATATTTTTTTTTAATTTTAATTTTACATGTGGATGTATGCTAAAATTCTTTAGTATTGAATATATGACGATTTTAGAATATGAAAAATCGTTGAGTTTTATTGTAATTATGAAAATTCAAAATTTATTAATTTTTTTAGTTATTATATTAATTTAATTTCGCCCACCATATAGATATTTTATGAATCCGAGTGTAACTTTCATCTTTCAACCAGTAGTACTCGGTGAAAGAGATGTATGAGACTAGGTAAAAGAGATGTATGAGATCATCACTTCATCATTGAACATCACATCAAAAAAGAAAATTAAGACGGTTTTAGAACATCACATCGAAAAAGAGATGTAAAAGACGATTTTAGTGTTGAATATATGACGATTTTAGAATATGAAAAATCGTTGAATTTTATTGTAATTATGAAAATTCAAAATTTATAAATTTTTTTTAGTTATTATATTAATTTAATTTTGCCCACCATATATATATTTTATGGATCCGAGTGTAACTTTCATCTTTCAACCAGTAGTAGGGCTGAGCAAAAGTGGTTCGATTCGAACTGAAATTCAGTTTTCAGTTCAAAACCGAATATAAAATTTGTAAACCGAAAATCGAACCGAAATTTGATTTAAACCGAATTTTAGTTTAATTTTGGTTCGATTTCGGTTTAAATTCGGTTTTAACCGAATTTTACATGTAAAAAAAAATTCGGTTCATACTATTTGACGAACCAAAAATTCGAATAACCGTTTATTCGATTCGGTTCGATTCGATTTTCAGTTTTGATTCGGTTTTGCTCTACCCTAACCAGTAGTACTCGGTGAAAGAGATGTATGAGACTAGGTAAAAGAGATGTATGAGATCATCACTTCATCATTGAACATCACATCGAAAAAGAAATTAAGCTTTGACCAAATCCAAAATTTGGGGCTTATATAAATATAAAGATTAAGTCGTTTGCTATTTCATTGGTTTAGAAAAAAAAAAAAGTAAAAGTGGTTTGCTATTGCAAGTTGCTAGAAAGTCTAATCCATCCTACCCTAATATAATCAGCTTAACAAATTTCAACTCTAGGAGCTGACATTTTCGGAAAAACGATGAAAGTCAAAAAGACTTGAAAAAAGCCTTAAGTGTAAACTCTCTTTCGTTAGGCCTTTCATTGGGTTGAAACATGCAAAAAGCCAAAGCCCAACAGGCCGCCGTAGGCTATTTACGTTGTTTGGTTCCTTCAAATGACCGTTAGCTGTCAGGTCAGGCATTTTTCTGGCTTTCCTAGTAAGTTCAGATTAGCAGTTTTTCTAAAACCATTAAGTATTAGTTGACAAAAATAATGTAATATTTTCCATATTCCTAAAAGAAAATTACTAGATACTTATTGTCATTCGTTCTGTATTAGTCTACGAAATATCTAAATTAAAGCTTATCGGAACATTTATTTAGGTTGAAAATATCAATTTTATGAATCTAGAATGTTAGAGGAAAAAGAATCAGTGGACCATTTATCAATCTAGAATCATTGAATTATAACTAAAATATGAATGTAAATTAGGGTGTAGCATATCTTTCGTAGAATATGAAAATCTTGAGTTTGATTTCTGTCAATTATAATGTTAGCATCAATTTGTTGCATATTTGCCTCATTTATATAGCTACAATATCACCCAATCTATCTCCTTTCTATATATATATATATATATATATATATATATATATATATATATATATATATATATATATGAATTTTATGTACTAGTTTAAAAATTATGAACTGTGATTTTTGTAAAATATATTTTTTATTGGCTTTATAAAATAATTAAATAATGTAAACTTGTGTTTCACCTATCGTCTACATATTTGTTTAATAAAGTTCTATCTTTTGTTTGATTGGTGTTGATTATATTTCTACTTTGTCACAGTAAGAATTTGGTCTTGAAAAATAAAAATTAAAGAACTTTACAAATGTCACTTTTTGTAATTTTATTATAATAAAATATATATAAATTTAAAATATTAATTAAATATTATTTTATTTTTTATATTTACTAATATGATATAGTAAATACACGTATTTTTACATATTTTCTATTTACGATATTAGTAAACATGTATATTGTCTTATATAAAAAAAGTTAATATTCATATTTATATTAACTAAAAAGTAACATTTACTTAATATTTTTTTCAAAAAAAAAATGAAATTTACTTAATATTACAAAATATATGACATTTACTAAAAATAAATTTCAAAATATAATTTCCCATATATTGAAACATTAGTTCATAAATAAATATCATTTTTACAATTTCTCTTTTAATAGTAATAGTAATAATAATTTATTTTTACAACAGTTAGTGCCAATAATGAAAAATAGTAGTCAATGTCAAATTTTTAATTCTTGTTTATAAAAAAAAGAATGCAATAATTTTAAAATTGTATATTGGGTTTAGTAGTTGGTATGAGTTGATGGCTGATAAGGATTACTAATAGTCGGTTCAAATTGGTTTTTAATAAAAATTTAAGGAAAATTAAAATTTTATCTGTCACGACCTAAATTCTCAAAGTCGGAAATACAGAGTAATCCGAGTAAAAAATATATAATGAATTATTAAATCGAAAAAATTTAAGAAAGAAAATGTGTAAATGAGTTAGCAAAAAATTTACATATGATATTGTAAAGATTAAACAATTAATAAATAGATTTAAAAAATTAACGAATAATTATATATTGAATGTTAGACCCAGAATAAGCAAATCACAAAAATGGCGATAAACAAATCAAAATAAAGAAATAAGCATGGTAAACATATCATAAATAAAAAGTAAGTAAGATGTAAAGAGGAAATAAGAAAAAGATGTGTTGTAAATATAATATAAGCATAATATAAACAAGTTAATAAAACTTAAACAGAATCAAGAAATACGAGAAAAGGGTATAAAAATTTTACATATAAAATTGATCGATAAATAATATTTGATAAATATTATAAAGAATTAAATAATAAACATTTAAATCAAAGGTAATATTTGAATAATGAAAAAGAGAAAATTGAAGAATGAACGAATAAGTATTTATTAAAAATAGACAGAAAATGTACTTTGGTCAAGTACACAAAACTAAAATGGTAAGTTAGTAGATTTAAATAAATATAAAGGTAAAATGGTGTACGATAAATTCAAATTTAAATCAGAAATATAAAATTAATAAAAATTAAAACTAGTATTTTATTAATGATGATAAAAGAAATAGAAGTATTAAAATCATAATACGAAATAGTAATATGTTATTTGAGAAAAAGAAATCAATTTGTAAAATTTAGGTAGGTCAATTTAAATAAATTGGCTGTCACACCTTGAGTTTTAAGAAGGAAAACATGGTAGTATTAATTGATAATCGAAATGAATAATAATTAAAATAATAATTAAGTTCATTGAGTGGTATATTTGAAATGTTAGAATTAATATGAAATACACTTAGATAATACATTCAATAAATTAGAAAAAAAAATTAACAAAGAAGATAATTTGAGGAAAGAATTTATCAAAGGTTAAAAATAAAATATACATTAAAATTATATGATCATGATTTATTGAAAATTAGACGGTAAAATAAAGTTCAATAAATAATTAAAGTTTAAGATTATTATTATTAATAAGAGAAATGAAAATATAATTGTAAATTAAAATATAAATGTCAATGAAATGCAAATTAGATACAAATGTAAATTACAATGCAAATGAAAGTAAGATGGACATTAAATATAAGTGCAAATGAAATTGTGATGTACATAAATTACAAATAAAGGGATAAAGGGCAAAAATGTAAAATGGACTCAAAAATATTTTGATAGTTGTTATTTCCAGAGCAATATTTGTTAATGCCAAAGCAAACAATGAAGAAATAAAAGGGTAATTGCTCTGGCATTAACAAATATTGCTTTGGAAATAACAATTCCCAAAAAATTAATTAATTAATTAAATAGAAGCGAGTTTCAACCGTTTTTAGGAAAGATAAATAGAGAAAGAGAGAGAGAATGGAACAGAATGGAGAATGGAGGAAAATAAATGAAAAATAGTAAAAGGCAAAGGCTACAACTCTCACCTCTTGATCGTCTCGAAATCTTTTTTTTTTTTACTCGTCACGATAGATTATCTATACTAATTTCCGAGATTAATTTCAGTAGTCCACAATTCGACTCTGTATTATAAATTTCATATGATTACAAATTCAACGGTTTCAATTATTTCATATTTAATTTACAATATAGAGTCAAATTCTGCGAACTATAGACCGTTAAAATTGATCTCGGGACTGAGTATAAACAATCAACCGTTCGAGTAAAAAAAAAAAAAGGAAAACAAAAGAGGCAAGAGCCTCTCGCCTCGAGACAATTAGCTTTTCCGATAGTAAAAATAGAGGAGAGATCCAAAAATAGACTTAACACCCATAGCGCTGTCTAGACCCATCACTGGTGACCAAGACCGCTAGTCTGCTTCCTTGAGTCTAGAGAGTAAGATAGGCTTCTCCAAATGCAGTAGATAGATAGTCACAGGAAGGGAGGTATCCATCGGGTTAACTAAAGAAATCATGGGTTAGCCCGAACATCAACCTGGAATATCACCTCTTTTATGTGATTGAATGGTTATTTTGGTACCAACCGAATCATGTTTTTCACGAATGTACAAAACACGTTGACATCGGTTGTCACGTTGTTCGCCAAGAGACCCAAAAAGGCTTCTTCGCTGTCAGTCACGTTCATTCTCTTTATCAACTCGCCGATATGTTCACAAAATCGTGACCTACAGCCTTATTTCATTTGTTAATTGGCTAGCTAGGCATGGTTTCCTTACCTAGTGCTAGCTTGGGGAGCGATTGTGGATGTTCACAACTCAAAGGTTTGTTTCCAAAAGTGAACCAGGAGACAAGTCAGTGGACAATGGAGCAACGGGTCAACTTGATAAATCCTACGTGGCAACACAATTACTAAATAATTACACACACCAAACGTGTAAATAGAATAAATCAGCTACAAGAATGTACAGTAATTTAGTGACATTAGATATAGGAAAATTTGCAATTTCCTCCCTAGTTTTTACCTATATCTACATTTTCCTCCCTATCTTTTTTTTTCGGACAAAAAACTCCCTTTGTTTTAATTTAGTTGACAAAAATATCCTTTTTGTCTATTTTTGCTGTTAAAATAACAATAGAAGGACCAAAATGTAATTTTACGGACCATATTGAAAAAACTCAAAAAATAAAGGTACTGAATTGATATTTTACGCGGACTGAAATGAAATTAGGCCTTCTTCTTCAACGGCCTTCAGAAAACCCTAACTGCCCACCACCAGCCGCCGCCACCTCCGTCTAGCACCACCTCCATCTTGTCCCTGTCGAGATTTCCTTCTTGCCGGAAATGATTTCGCCTACCACCAGACGCCGCCATTCCATTCCGTCCCTGTTGAGATTGTACATAGTCGATTTCACGTCCATCGTTATCTTCATAGAGCTCAAGCAATTCGCGAAGATAAAAGAAAGAAGCGATCCATCATGCTTGAAAAGGTTCGATTGGAGAGCGTAGGTGATCGCCTGGTCTTTGAGCGATTGGAGTACGTGAAGCCATGAATCTCGAGTACAAAGGAAGAATCCGATATGAGAGAGATCGAGATCGGGATTTCGATAGCTTAATATTCAACGACACAAACAGAAAACAGAAAAGAAGAAACTAGCAAAGATAAAAGAAAGAAGCGATCCATGGGTCTTCATTTCTGGTGAGAAGGAAATCTCGACAGGGACGGGATATAGGTGGTGGTAGACGGAGGTGGCGGCGGCTGGTGGTGGGGCGGCTAGTGTAACACCCCTTGACCCGACCATTTGCAGCCGAACTAAGAAGTGCCACATTACATGTTACATATCATATCTACTTAATTTACAATAATAAGGGTATATTTTTTTTTCTATCTACCCTAACTTTGCATGTGCTGACTTCACCTTCACATTATATGCCAGTCTAAGTTCTTCGGGCCCATTTGCTATTTATCAGTTCCTGTTTCTTTCACATCTTTCGGAGACCTACAAGTTCAGGATTAACTAAACTTGCTGAGCTATTATGCTCAGTGGATACTTTAACTAATATAAAG
>CATIWJ010286332.1:0-15890 GCA_949640765.1 Croton laevigatus | reverse complement strand
TCTCTCTCTCTCTCTCTCTCTCTCTCTCTCTCTCTCTCTCTCTCTCTCTCTCTCTCTCTCTCTCTCTCTCTCTCTCTCTCTCTCTGTTTCTTCTAATTTTTTTTATTTGTTTGTTTTCAATAAGTTTAAAATACAATTTTTGGTTGGATATTCAATATATATGCGTATTGTCATTGATTTTCGTTTCCATGGAGTGGATAGTTATTTTTAGTGTTTCCTCTCTTTTATGAAGTTGTTTAACGTCTTATTTATTTTTGTTAGTTCAAAATACAAAATATAAATCTTTAAATGTGAACAATAATTTTCTATCGATAGAATTTGCTAGTGCAGTATATTCTTATATCAATACGTAGGTATTCCAACATTTTCTACCACATTGAAAGTTATTTTCACCTTTCAAGATTTGAAGTTCACTCTTTAAATAAGAGATTTCAATTATATAGCCCAAGTAAAGTAATATAAATTCATGTTTCACCTTCCATCCCATCTACTAAAAAGGATATTAAAGAATAGTGCATTATTTGATTTGGATTAAGAAATAAAAGGTTAAATATTATCAAACCTTTCTATTATGGTGAAATTTTATAATTCCTAATTTTAAGCAAAAAAGACAATTTGAAAAAAAATTTGAGGAGGATTAGAAAAGTTAAATGAGCTCAATTTTGAAAAATAAACTGAAATCTGACAAATGACACAACTCGTCATCACTTTCAGGTCAATTTCATTTGGATCACGTTATGGTGCAATTTCGTTACTGGTTGAGGGTTACGTTGTGGTGCAATTCGGTTGAGGGATTAACTCAACCAATTTTTAAATTACAAGTCGAAACTGAACTGAACTGCTGATTTTCGTTTTCACTTTATTTGTCCAACTTAAAACATAAAACCTACCTCTCTCTCTCATCTATGCTGCTAGAAGAAAGAACATGCTAATAATAAGCATATTGCTTTTGTCTTCTTCTTTATACAATTATAACTTATAATAAATTTAATTTGCAATTACATATAAAAATAATATATAATAAATTAATTCATAAAAATTATACACCAATTTAAAATTAATATTATAAAGATAATAAAAATTTATTTGGATGATTAAGGGACCTAAATCAAGAAAATATAATAATTACATTAAGTTTAAATTTTAATATAATAAATAAATAATAAAATATTTAGGATAATACTGTTCACTAAACAACTAATGGTAAAAGCATTGGTGTTGGGTTGGAGAAAATTACACCAATTCCTGCTAACCATTAGCTAAGAATTTGATTTGTCAATTTTTGGCATTATTGTGCGATGAAACAAAAATAAACTCTCTCTAAACTTTTCCTTTTAGATTTTGTTCTGCCTTGTGGCCGCCGCCGCCGATGTTTTCATCAATGGTGGCCACCCCTTTTTTTTTTTTTTTGTTTTCCCTCTCCCGTTAGTCTAATAACTGTTTGTCTATGTCTTTCTCTTTGAAAGAATAGTGCAATTTTTTGCCTCTGTGCAAATCCTAGGACTCATCTCTTTCTCTATGGTTCATCCCTCTATTTACGGTTCATCACTTTTTTTTTTTTGTTTGTTTTGCTGATCTTTATTTAGTTTTGTTTGTTTTGGTTGTTTTATTTTTGTTGATCTTTGTTTCGTTCTTGTGGATCTGGATGTTTCTTTCCTTCTCTGTATCATTATGTCAAGCTGTCGTGTCCTTTGTGTTGCTACCCTCCGATCTTTATCTTTCTCATCTAAACATCTGGATCATACAACTTGTCTTCAAACCATTCTTTTGATGTTTTATATTACATGCGGGAATGAATAGGACTAAATGCTTGTACGAATGGAACGATCAAAGCCGGAGGGGAAGGAGGCCGGATCTGTTTGTGTTGTTCTTTGTTTCGTGTTGTTTTGCTCTGCTGGATACTATTGACAGAGACCGGATCTGGTTTGGTCTGGTTGACGACACAAACTGCACTCCAACTGTTCGATAAAATGCCTCAATGACAATTCACTTATAGCCTATGGGGTAGCCGGCACAGCTAGCTTGCTAATCTCTTCATTTTTTTGTTTCTGTTTTTATGTTTTTTATTTTGTTTCAATCCTTATAATTTTCTTAGTCTTTGGCTGGCTAGATAGTCTTAGGAAAATGAGTTGTACAGTTTCTGGGTAGACAATATTTCCGATAATTGCTGTACTTCTGATTTCTTATTCTCGTTATAAAACTTCGAGCAAGCCTAGTCTTCTATTGCGACTAGTCCTTTTATCCAAAAAAAACAATTTGTTTTGTTAAACAATTAGGTAATAACAATTTGCTAATTACAATAATTTATGTGCTATGATTCCAATTTAAAGATTTCTCTTTATAAAGGTTATGGGCCCAAGCTAATGAAAAATTAATAAATTTGGACAAGATTTTTTTTTTTTTTTGGCAAAGATATCATGTTATTAATATTGGAAAAGTTAAAGTTTCTGCTTCAAATTACATAAACAGCAACAAATCTTCCCCCAAGGCATTTAGTTTACACATTTTCACCAACCCCTTCCAACATTCTATAATAGAATTGCCTTGAATTTGATCTATCCTCAGTCTAAAGGGAGCATAAAACTAGACCGCTCTTAAAAAAGGGCAAGCAAAAAATAAATGTCTTTCATCTTCTACATTCAAGCGGACAAGATTTTGTTTAGTGGTTAAAAAAGTTGTGGTATGAATGTCCAACAAGTCACACGATTACTTTACTACAACTTTATTAATCATCAATAGATTAACTTAATTTTGTGGTTAAAATTGAAATGAAAACATTGTTTTCACCCCCAAAATAATATGGGTACATATAATTTTTTAAACTTGTTAGTGAAATAAGTGCATTGAATTAATATATTTTTTTAGTAAAATACATTTAATTAATACATAAAAAAAATTAGGTATTTTTTTAAACATACCAAAAGGTCATGGTTCAAACTGTGGAATCAGCCTCTTGTAGTAAATACAGAGTTAGGTTGCCTACATTTATAATTTTGAGTGTGCGATTTTTTTTTCGGACTCTGCGTAAATGTGAAATGCTTTCGTGCACCGGGTTGCTTTTTTTTTTTTATATATACATAAAGAAAACTAGGTGGTATGGGAAGAAATGTGTTGGTCCATGACTAGGAATGGGGCAGAAATTGAAATATGTGACAAAAATTGTATCCCTCTTTTTGTATTGATCGATTAATATAAATTTTTTTTATCGCAAATTGTTTATTATATATTTATTTGCATGTGTATTTGAAATTACATAAATATAAGATCAAGTTGAAGTATGTGGTGTGAAGGCACATAGCTGTCAAAGGGCCACTCTCCTATTGGATATAACACCAACTGCATATTTCTTCTAAAATGTCAGAAACATTCATTTCTGCAATTTGTTGTTTCTTTATCACCAAATAATGTATGCCAGAGAATCTTTTATTTCAGTTATTAACTGATACTAGTCCTACTTTTTTAATTACAATTTTTTTAATTATTAATTTATTAAATCCAAATATTAATTTATTTGCAATATATTAATTACAACTACAATTTTATTTAAAAACCCATAAAATCTTTTTATTAGCAAAATTTGATTTGAAAATAGAGCTGTCCATTTTTAGTTGAGTTTATATGAATTAATACTTATAGATTTATTTTTAACTTTATTTATTTATAATATTTATAACAATTTTTTTTTATATTATTTGTACATCTTAAATAATAATCTTATAAATAAATTTAATTCTATTAGAACTTGTGATGAAAAGGTCCATAGAATTCTCTATAAATAGGTTAGGTCCACTTTCCATCCTTTAACCCTAATTTGATTGGTCTGATCATGAAAGCTTTCTTTGTGAAAGGAAAGGAGAGAAAGATCTGGTTTCTATTTAACAAATACTAATTATAGTATTTATGTGCATGATTATAATATGAAAGTGATTTAGATTTAGTATTGTGTTTCGAATATCAAATCAGATACACAATCATTTCCGCTAAATTATAAATTATTTTCGCTTATAGGTATTCCATATTCATGTACGAGATCTTATAAATTATCTAACATAAAAGCCTTTTAAAGTTTGAAGGTAATAAGAAAGTTTAAAAAAAAAAATTCATTGGACCCAATTTTTGGTAATTGATCCTCCAACGGCAGTGGGTGTAGCTTGATTGAAGACGAATGTGGATGCTGTAGTTTGTTCTCTGGGCATGTTGGGTTTGCAGACCAATATCATATGGAATTTTAAGATTACTAGTCCATTATTTACTAGAATTTTATTTCTGTTTATAAGGTCTAAATATAAGTTGCAATTTATGACTTTTTTTTTTTTTTTTGAGATTTATAGGAAGGTCCAAGTCAATAAATAAACACTCTGAACTACACAACATGTGGTAACTTTCCATAGTTTTGACAGCATAAACAATCTACAAAATACGCCAAATTAGTGACAAAATGTGATTTGTAAATAATTGCTTATAAGTATCTCAAATGTGACCAAATAAATTATTAATTACTTCTATACATTTTTAATCATCTTATTTATATTGAAATAAATAAAAATAAGTATTTTATATTATTCACTCAAATATTTGATCTAACCGCTATTCATAATTTATTTATCAGCTAGTATAAATAAATAGCTCAACCGTTCTTCGATGGCTTATCAACCAACTTTCTAAAATATATCACAGTTTATTTTTAGACAACTTATACTTAATAAGCAAATTATCGCTAATAAGTTAATAACCACCAACTTTGGAGAGCAACCCATCAACTTGATTATAAAATCTGATGCTCTCATGGTTGTTTTACTGGTATTAATTATGTGTTGCTTATGAAGATTTTTCTCTCTTTGGATAACAATGTACTCTAACTTAAACTGAATAACATATGAATATGAATTGATAATATTGAGTCAAAAATTTTGTTGGTTATTAATAACTTTTTTATACTTAATTTATTTGTGAATTTTTAATACTATATTGTTATAACTATTTTTATCTTAAGAATATTAGTTTATTTTTTAATATGGGAAAACAATTTTTTGAAAAATTTAATAGATTATCCATGGATACCCGTAGTTAATACTAAATGGTTATGAAATGGTTATGAAAATTGCATTTAAAATTTTTGTAGTTATAAAACGGTTATAAAATTTTTGTAATTAAATGGTTATAGTTATTATTATGGAAATGAAAAATTATGCAAGTAACCGATTCGCTTCTTAAGTCTATATTTGTTTCTCTTTTTAAATGTTTTGATTTGGGCCACTATGGGAAATGTCCAATAAAATTGCCATTGAACTGACTGTGAAGAGATGATGCTAGTGGTTTTGAGTTCAGTTCACAATTTAGCTCAAAATCGTTTTGGCGGTTCGGCAACGGTTTCTAACTGACAGTTTTGATAGTTCGACAATGGTCTTGATTCAATCTCAGTTTTAGTTCAAGAATTTGGTGAACTTGAATTGAACTGCATTAAGAACAATTCGTTCCAATTCAAGGACGGATTTAATTCAAGATTGCTTTGCACTTGGTTTAGACCGGTTTAAAACCACCTGTTTGGTTGCTCTAATCTGATCTGGCCATGTCCAAGCCTACATGTTTTACTGTGAAATGGGATTTCACATTGTTTCCTATCCCAATTATAATTCCTCCATTGTTCTATAGAGACTTATTTAGATTTTCTTAAACTTATTGTAAAAAATATTAATTTATATCAATTTTATATAACGCTGAGTGCAATAAATAATTGCTATTTTGAGGGGGGGGAAAATCATTAATTAGAAGAAGAAAAAAAATCCTTAAATTGCAAAAAAAGATGCTAGTTATATCTATATTGCCTACAACAAGTCCTTATATTATTTTCCATATATATATATATATATATATTATAAACATTACTAATAAAAAGATGTTAACTTGCGAACAAGAAATGACTTTCAAATTTGGTTTTCTTCAATTTTGTGATTGATTGATTCTGATTTGGAACTAAAACAGTACTATCTGTCTCTCATGTTCATGATTTTTGATTGGTGATTTACATTTATAATTAAGTTTGATTTTGAGTGGGATGTGGACATTATTCAAACATGTTCTTCTACTATTTCTACATACTGCAGCAGATTCTTGATTACGTATATAATTTTCCAACGACAATTTTGTCATTTATACTTTACTATATCCGTATGGATTCCTCGTTTCATGTACCCGTCCAAAAATTGAACAGAACTGAAAATGAGAGGGAAGAAAGGTGACACCATTATATCATTTTATTATTATATCATATGTCACTATTTCATTTTATTTTTAGTCTTTAATTCAGCCCTTTTTTTAGTTAGCACTAAATTTGCTTTAAACGACACATAAACAGCTATCAATTAACATAACACAACTAACTAGTTATAACCGTTCATGTAATCAGACCATTGTTTTTGTGAAACATGCGCTAAAATATTAACCAATTTGGCAAATGTATTATCCAAAAGAAATAGTTGTCATATTTTAGGGCTGAAGTCATAATTTACAATTTACAGGTCCAAATAAAAAAAAGAGGAAGGAAATTACAACTTATAGGGCACTTGCTATTAATAAACAGCACATAAATTTAGATTTCTGGTAAATAACACTTTTTTTTTTTTAATTTTTAGAAGGTTAACACTTTCTTAAAATTATTGTTATTGTTATTTTTTTTTAAATTGTTATTGTTATTAAAACAAAAAAAGGAAATAGATTAGAAATCGGTAAAACAAACGTGAGTTTAGGCAATAGTGAGCTCAACGGTCACTAGAACCGGTGGCAAGAAGAGGAAGAAAAACTTATATCAACGTCCGGGTTAAAATGTGACATGGAAACTTCAATGCTATTTTCAAGCAATTTAAGTGATCGGATGGCCAATCTAAGACCACCAAATTAATGCCCAAGCGAAGTGATTATTTTGATACCAAGGTTGTTACCAATTGTTGGCTAGAAAAGATCGGTCAAAATTCCCTTTGCCACCGTCTTCATTCTCTTGCATTTTTCGAGTCCTTCTAACTATTTTGTGGCAGAGATTTGGGCACTGTTAGACTTATTGTCAGAAGAGCTTCATGTTGGTATAATCCTTGTTCCAGAAAGGCAATTTCCAATGGCCGAATCCAAATAGTTTTTCGTATATTCAAGCGATATGAGGTAGATTTTGTGAGAAAGAAGGCAATCGTTGAAACCTACACGAAGTTATCTTTCTATTGTATATTTTGTTGTTATCCATCAGCATGTGAAATTTCCGGTGACCGTCACCAATGTGTATTCGAACTTATACGCTTTTTTTTATCAGCAAAATTAATTTTTTTCAGTTAAATTATCAAATTAAAGCCCAATTGAGGCACCACTAGGATTCAAATCACTGATATTGGATCAGGGATGTGTATCACTCTAACCATTTAAACTAATGATCATTTATGGAGATATATACACTTTATTGACTTGTATTTACAGTTGTTTACGTCAACATTTGAATGTTTATTTACATATTTTGACGTGTATATACATTTATTGTCATTTATTAACGGATATGTTCATTGACTTACATATACATTTATCAATGTTTATTAATTTACTGGTATTGACTTGCATATATATATATATATATATATATATATATATATATATATATATTTTACCACTTTTTATTTATTGGTAATGACTATTATTAAATAATTTTTTCAATGAAAGTCACAAGAACCCACTTAATGGCGGAGGCAATTATTTTTCCAGTTATATAGTGAATTTTTGAAATATTTTAAAAATTATTTATGGGTATGGACATTTATTTACAAATCTGTATAAATATTGCTAGAGAGACTATTTTAAAATATTTTAATTTTGTTAATCAATATTGAACAAAAGTATTATTTTCTTAATTTTTTAAATTTATTTGCTATTTGCTTAATTTGTTTTTTTTTTAAATTGCTATCCAGATGATTGTCTTTTAAAAAAGTAAGTAAATAATATGCAAAAGTATAGCCTACTAACAAACGCATTTATGATATTATTCATAATTAATAATAGTTTCGGTTGGAATCCTCCACCAATCTAAAAAGAATATACTAAGTGTGTGATCCAGGTTTTAGATTCTAACATTGCAGAGTAGCATATAAAAATATAGAGAATTAGGATATAATTTATAATTTAAATTCAAATTATATAATTTAATTTAGTTTATATTTTCAACCTAATCAATTTTTTTATTTCACTCGTAGGTTTGTCATTGGTGTCGCTCATAATTTAGTAAAAACGGTCGGTCACTCATCCGACGGCGGGATGGTCTTAGTTATTTCACCCTTATGTATTTCGAATTTATGAGGCTTGACTACAATTTAATTTTAAGAAAAAGGGTTCTAAAATTAAAATGCTCAATCAAATATTTGTCATTTCTTACTTGTTAAGAAGTCAAATTGTTTGATAGTAAGAATAACCACTAATTTTCAAGCAGTCAACATACTTGCACCAAAATTTTACACGTTAAAGGGCTAGTCATTCACTAAGAGTCTAAGACAAATTATTTACTTAATTAATGATCTATCAATCCAGCTAGCTACTCAGTTCCTCGATAATTATTATTTAGAGCTTTGCAAACAAATTAGGTGCATAGTACGTAATAAATGATATAAACATAGAATAAGTAAGAATAAATAGACATTGTTGTAAACGAAATTGTAAATAAGTAAGAATAAACTGACAAAAAAAAATACTACATTTTAGAATTATAAAATGATACTTAAATTTATATATATATATATATATATATATATATATATATATATATATATCCCTAAATCTATCCTAATTTAAGGGGAGGAGAGGTAGAAGTCGAACTTAGACTCTATTGAGAGAAGCTCAACGCCTTAACTAATTGGGCTGAAATTTGCTTTTAATTTAAAAGCTACTTAAATTGAATTGTAAAAAAGTCTAAATTAAATTATTTTGGAGCAAAGGAGTGATAAAAATATAGATACTGATATAATTAGTTATGGCCGACATTACTTAAGGCCTCAAGGAATAAAAATTTTATATATATATATATATATAATCTGCTGGCCCTGTAATCACTATTGCAGTTCATATTATTTATTAGTTCAGCATTACTTCTAATAAATAAATAAATATTTTATATAAGTTAGTAAGGTAAATAAATTAGTGGGCACACTATTTTCTGAACCCTAGGTGGCAAGTTTGATCTGGCGTTAGGTAAAAGTACTCTCTAGCTCCGAATGGGTAAAGGTTAGTCAAATTAAACATGAATAGTAAAACATATATGAGTTTAGACTGTGGTAAGTTAATCTAAATAAATATTTTATATATTTATTTCATCCATCGAATACAAATCTGGACAGGTATTATTTGTATTGCGACCGTAACACTTTGTTTGGAAAAAAAAAAGTAGGAAATGCTGTATTTCATTTGCATATATAGCATGCGACTTGCCAATATTAATGCTTGCAATTGTTGATACGGTAAGGCTACGTGTTTCGTGTCTTGCAACCGAGATTTTTGTAATTTTTTATTTTTTTTTTTCACATCATAAATTATCTATACTGAATCTTAAAATTAAATTTAATAGGCTGATGTTCACATAATTCAACTGTATATTATAAAATTTATCGGACTGCAAATTTACAATATTGTAGAAGTGGAAAAAGGAGAAAAAAAAGAACAAAAGTCATACCGTTGTTGACATGTAATAACTACTAGTTCCGAATTTTTATAGATTCAACTGACTGGTTACTCACTCCTAAACACGTGGAGGCTCTAAAAACCAATATTACAGTGAGTTGAATATCAACCTAAGAATTAAGGATAAGATTTATTTCAGTGCGGTTTCATGTGATCGCCTATGAGTTTATATGTTTTTTACTGAAAAAAGAAAGCAAACCAAGAGGGTATATACAAAATTTGTACTAGTAATTCTTGAGTTATAATTTGCTTCCAGAGTATAACTTGTTTAAACATAAGGTCTATCATGTTTCCTAGAGTTGGATGATAAGTGGCTCATATGCAATGGATTAATTTAATTCAATTGATTGCTAAATAACTTATAAATATACCATGAACAATTTGTGAGTAAAAGCCAAAAGGAAAAATAAATATTATGATTATTATGAAATTTCTGAAAATAAATAAGAAAAGTCTGAAGTGTTAATAGTTCATTACCAATGCTTCCATGTTAGGCAAAAAAAAAAAATTTGAAATTTTGATCATAAATCATTTGAAAAGATTGTTATTTAAATTAATCTAAGGATCAAGCAATCTGAATATGAAAAGACCCTTTCTCTTTCTCTCTTTAGAAACTTCTTTTCCCATCTGTAACTTGATTCTGGATTTCTCGGTGGCTGTTGCCAGTGGTCTTCACTAGTAGTAGCCATTTTTTTCTTTCTTTGTTTTTAGTTTCTTTTAGTGTTCTTTGTCTTTTTTTCGTTTTTTTATCTTTGTGTTGTTTGATTTCCTGGGATTTGTTCCTTTTTGTTGTAGTAGAGATCTCTATCTGTTTTGAAGAGCAAATCTACATGTACTTAAAATTTCCTCTTTATTGGTTTGTAGATCTATTTTAGGAGTAAAACTTTGGTATTCTTGTCTTTCTTCCATGAGTTTTCATATGGATTCTCCATAGCCTTGAAGATGGGAGTTTCACAGGTATTGGTGGTTGTACACAATACACAAATCATGTCTTGACATGCTTTTCTTAGGAAGATTTTAAAAGGTTCAACAATAATGTTCTAATCTATTAGAATTTCAAGCCTTTTTTTTTTTCTATTGTTAGGTTTGAATATTGTTGAAAATGATGTAAATTTTATGAATTTGTTGTTTCTTAGCTTGATTTTTCAAGCTCTCTGTACCCCCCTCAAATTTTACCAATCCCCCTCAAATATCTTTGTTAAAAAAAGAAAAAAATATTTGAATATGAAACACTTCTGCAAAATAAAATAAGATAAAATCAAATAAAGATTGTATCCCTGAAATGATGTAGGCATAAGGACAAATAGGTGCGAAGCTGTATCCCATCATACACAATAAGGAAAACAATTTTCTTCTCTTTCTTTTCTATATCATGTAGTCACTATAACAAAATTAATGTAAGGAGGCCAACTTTAAAAGGAAAATAAAACATCACTACATGAAAGGTGATTATACGCCTACAAATATACAAAACTTTATGACCTTTACAAAGATAAAGATAAATGAGAGGGCCACCAAAATCACCCTCATTTGGTTATAAATGTACAAAATTTACTTATATATAGGGATGGAAACAGACCGGGTCGAGTCAAACACTGTCCAAGCGCGGCTCGTTTAAATTTCAAGCTTGATTTTATGCTCGAGCTTGGTGTATTTGATAAACAAGTGAGTTTGAACTCGACTTGTTTGTTAAACTCGCGAGCTCGAGTGGCTCGCGAGCTATTTAAGAACTTATAAGAACACTAAGGTTTACCTTAAGGTACTTAGACTTTCTTCAATGGAGACAGCGAGTGAGAGTGAAGGGAAAAAAAAAACGCTTAAATCGAAAGTTGTATTTGCAAATTCGAGAAGTTGATGAGAGGAAATAAATAAGCAATAGAAGATTTGAGGAGTTGTCACAGATTTGAAAGAAAGAAGAAAAGAGTAGGTAAGAGGTGATGGGTGAGGTAAGGTGTGTGGGTCGGCAGTGAGGTAAAGAAAAGAATAGGTAAGTAGTGACGAGTGAGGTGAGGTGCGTGAGTCAGCGGTGAAGTAAATAAGTGCATATTTAAAAGAAAGAAGAGTGAGCCACAGAAGATGAGAGTGACTGGTTAAAGGAGTTGATTTTAGGTTTATAATTTTTTATTCTGAATTTCTCATATATATATATATATATATATATATATATATATATATATATATATAAAAGCTAGTCGCTCCTGAACATGCTTGTTTATGCTTAAACGATACAGCTTGTAAAATAGCTTGTTTTTTTCACAAGCTTGCTCGAACTCAGCTCGTTTAGCAGATGAACGAACAGAAACGAGCATTTAGCAAACCATGAGTGATAGCTTGCAAATACAATATATTTTTAGTCTCTAATCTATTGCTTATTTGATGTTTATTATGCTTTTATATGAGATTTTCTTTAGTTTATCTTATTTTGATTAGAGATTGTTAGATGTGATGAAAAGGAAGTATTTTGTGCATATTTAAGGAGTTTTAATGCATAGGAGTTACTGCTGGAGTTTTTTTAGAAGTTTTTTTTCACTGCAAGACTTAGCATTTGGCAAAGCTAATGGTCAGGACAGAGAGTGATGGTCTGAACTTAATTTGGCCGATAGACCTACAATTTTAACTGAAATTTTGAGCATTAAATTACAATCTAGGAAGAAGAATTAAATAATTTTTATTGGGTACTTTTGTTATATTATTATTTACCCAGTTTTAGACAGTGTATAAGTTAGTGTTTTAGGTTTTTTGTAAGACATTCCTGGGATAGCCTCCTCCCCAATACATTGTTAAAGTTTTATTCTTATTTTTTCTATAGTCATTAAAGACTAAACTCTTCACGTTAGCCGTGGTTAATTCAAAGTTGATTTTCTTTATGTTTATGAGATTTCAATGCTCTTTATCTTTACTTTTTAATTTTTATTGCTTTCATACTTTTACTGCAGCTTATTGGGAAGTTCCATCCTTAATATATTTTATTAATTGATTGATTTGACCAGTTGATTAATGGATATGTTGTATATAGCTAGTCACTAAGATTAAATCCGTAATTATTTAATCGAGTTGATGCAAGTAGCAATTAATATAACTTGATTATGACTAGACTTTTGGGTTATATTAAGTGATTGCATAATCTAGTTTAAATGGGTTTTCATAGAATTTGTTAACTAGAGCAAGGTTTTTCTAGTGTTCATTGCAATTGACAGATTAAATCTTTCGTCATACTTAGGGTTATTTATTACTTAAGGGTTATAATTAGATCGCAACTTAATAGTTTATTAATATGGAAAGATTGGTTGAAGGAACGTTTCTCTTAGCTATAACTTGTCTGTAATATTGAATTATTAAATCATCTTAGAGTCAATGATCAAACATAAGAATCTCATATTAAGAATTGTACCTTTGACAGTATTTTTTTTTTTTTTTGCTCTCAATTATAATTTCTTGCCATTTTTAATTTTATTTATTTTTGCTTAATTCAAAATCCTTTTTTCTATTTTAGCACTTTAGAAATAAACTTGACCAGTATCTGTGGGATCGACCATGCTCATTGCTATATACAAAATCTTGAGAGTATGTTATTTTATTTTTTATTATTTCAACACCCATCAACGAACAACTTAGCTTATTTGTAGTCCTACTTATATGTATATTGATATTCTTCATAAGGCATATAAAATGACAACTTTAAAAAATACACACCACAATTTAATGAATAGAATCATTTTACCACTCTTATTTTTTTAGAAATATATGCATACACCTAATGTAAATTCAAGAATAATAAAGGGTATTTATGATAACATAGTGGAGAATTGAAAGTTAAAATAGTCTATAGAATTTAAAATTCGTAAAGATGATTAGATTGGTGCATGAAAGTAACTCAAATATTAGATACATACAAGATTTTCCCATTGGCTATAAAAATAATTTTTGACTAGTCAAAACATTAAAACTTATTTTTATAACATACGGTAAAACAACATTTAAAAATAGTTAATTTTTAGATATTACAACTGCATTTTACTATTTTTTTTTAATTATTATAGAATTTTATGAAAAACTACCTTGATTTTTAATTTTTAAACAATTGTTCAAAAAAAATTTTTTTTTTTTAGTAAAAATTAGGAGTTTGTATTACTCAATTAAAAGTTGATCAACAATAAATGGAGGGTGAACTAGCTCCCAATCTCTAAGGCCTGACAAGGAATATGATCGAATTGCCAAGATATAAGTAACCGCATTCGCAAACCTATACACAAAGTAGTATTCAACATTGCCAATTTCAGAAATTAAAAGCTTACAATCAGAAACTATCAAACCAAAAGAAGAATCATCTTAAGCATGCACAGACGTAATAGCTTTTATTGCCAATAAGGAATCAGATTCCAATATCACTGAGTTCCAACCTTTAAGTTTGATCCAACTCAAAGCTTCTCACAAAGAAAGCACTTCAGCTTGTAATGCATTAACATGGCCCTGTTGTACCCATGTTCTTGCAGCCAGAAAAGTCCCCATATCATCTCTACACACCATGCCACCTCCCACCCTTGTTCCGTCACTCCTTAAGGAAGCATCAACATTAATTGTTAGTTTACTTGAAGGAGGACGAACCCAACTCCGATCAGCAGAACGATCATTAGACAAGGAAACCACCGGTTTGAATCTGCTAGCTGTCCATTCCTGAAGAACACGCTTTGACATTTGAACTGTAACACCCCAACTCGCCTTACAAGTTGTGATGTCACAAACACCATTTTATGACTTCAAACACAGCTAACATAATATAGTTTTTTTTCATATTACAACGTTAGAGTAGCACACGGATATATTACATGTAATATAGTACCTAACTTATTTATTTACATAGAAATCCGTTCCTAGCGTTACAGATTACAATATACATATAACAAGTGTTTATACTTAATATATAAATCAGTTACATGCCATATTACAAAAGACAAAAGTTTCTTCCAAACAAAATGTCCTCTGGGAACTCTCCAGGAATTTGCAATTCCTCGGGCTTGTCATCTATGGGCGGACCTGCGAGTTACAGAAATAACTCGCTAAGCACCTCCATGCTCAATGGGTACAATATATAAACATTAATGCTTAAAGCCAGTTGACAAATTTATTTCGAGAAATTATATCTAATATAATCATAAAAAGCAGAAGGCATTTAACAAAGCAACACAATAGTAAAATCTCGTTTATCTCAAATCACTGAGCATACTTAATGTAATAATTCATTTCTTCTTTACTGGTCATACTGGATTCCAAAATAAGACTAAGGGCTGCATTCTGTATAGCCATTTAGACTATAACGCCAATGCTTTTCCATTTGTAACCCGTATAGCCATTTAGACTATTCGGCGTTGCCATGCAGATTTAGTATTGCGCAAGCCATTTAGACAATACACCAATACGTTCTTTTCTTAGTATTGCGCAAGTCATCTAGATAATACGCCAATACAATTAGTTCAATAGCATAGTTCACAGCAATCTCCTGTACAGAATTTTGCCCACATGTCAACATGTTCTTATCACTAGGACTCCAACTGCCAGGTAGAGTTAAACACAATTTCTCATTCTTTCATAGTATATCATTTTCATTTCCAATAGCTATAATTCAAAAATTTAATATAAATTCAGTCATTCCACTCAAATATGCTTATTAAGTTCTTTTCATGAAATTCTAACATTTTACTCTTACCGAGCTGGTACATTGCGTCTACAATTACCGCGTCAGTATAAGAAAGTAATTCCCAAATAATTTCCGACTCGAACGCACATTCGAGTACCCAATAATTTAAAATCTCAAATGCAATAAAAATAATAACTACTTAAAATAATGAGGAAAAAACAAATTCAGTTTAAGTACTAAATAGTACCAAACCTGGTATTTGGTCCGCCTCGGATCTTATGCGTAAACTCTTAATTTCTGTGCTCTCCTTCAATTTCGGGTCCTATAAATAATAATTGAATATTTTGTAAGTCTATAAATTAAATTCAGGTCCTAAAATATTCTTGTTCAACCAATTAATTTAAATTATCCTTCTGTTAGGTTCAATTGAATTATTTTATAAGTTCTAGGGCCAATTTGTATTTTTTAGAGGGTCTAATTGCGTTCCATTATGAGTTTTGAGGCTAAAATTTAATTAAAATTAAGTTTTAGGGTCGTTTTATAATCTATTGGATTCGAT
>CATIWJ010286179.1:0-10989 GCA_949640765.1 Croton laevigatus | reverse complement strand
CAAAATTGGGACTGCATCGGAACTGTACAACCAATATATAAAAAATTAATAACATATTTATAAATAAAAAATTTACTTAAAATTAATAGTTAAATTAATAAATTAAAGTTAAAAGTAAAAAGGGGAATAAATAATAAAACTATACCCTCAAAACCCCAATCAGGATTGCATGACACTTTTTAAATTAATAATAATAATTACTATTATTATATCTGAAAATATTATCGTAAACACAATCATTTTAATAAAAAAAAAATTGAACAACTTACACCCATTATATTAATTTTTTGGCTTATTTAACAATATTTGGAGCAACTAGAACCAAAACTAGAATTGATGCCAGTTCTAGTTTCTTGCCAAAGAATCGTATTGAAACTTAACGGCCTTAACGGCACACTTATACTAACTACTAAGCTATGTTTGCATAGAAAATCTTGAACCTAACATCTAATAAACACTTACGAAATGTGAAAACAATATAGAAATAAAAACAAATCAATAATAATACAAAACAGTTTTCTTTCTTGCAATTTGATATAACTTAAAGATATTTCAAACAATTTGTCCGACAAATTTAACTTTATATAGTCATTAGTCTCTATTATGGTTGTGACATTGAAATATGTTATATATTTTGCTAACAATTTTCTCTAATATTTGTTTTTTTTTCCTTACAATAATAATTTACCATTTGGCCGTTTGATTAGATTTCTCACGTCATAAAAGATGGATGTGAAAAGTGACCAGGTTTTGCCATGTATCTGGAAAAGAAACCTTTTTTTTTTAAATTATATAGTACATAATATTTAAATATATATGAACAAAAATAAATATTAAATATACTATCAAATATTACTATTTCATCACGATCAAAATTTTCCCTTTTTTTCTTTTCACTTGTATATATATATATATATATCAAAGGAGAGTAAACTATTTGTAGATCTAATTTGCAACCATTTTTGAATCAACATTGTAAGAGGTATAACTTTTCTAAGAGTAGTGACATTCCAAAAAGAAGAGACAATTCAAAAGGTTATGAGTTTATTAAAATCAATCTTATATAATTCTACAATCCTTTGATTAATAGTATACATATAAGAATTTATTCTACCAACCCCCACTTAATTTGTAATATAAATATCAATATTTTTTGCTTTTACAAATTAAACCTTATAAAATCATGTGTAATAATAGTATTATATATTAAACTCTCAGAATCAGAATTATCCAACACATAAAGCAAAAATTAATTCAAGAAATGCATATTAGAACTATTATTAGCATGGCGTACGTTTCCATGAACATTTCCAAACTTCTCTTAAAAATTTTCAAAAAACTGAAAGAATAACTACATTTTAGTGTATTCAATAACTATTGCAATCTATAATGGACTAACACAAAAAAAGAATTGGGTCTTCATGGCACATATATTGGACAAAACTTGAGTTTCACAGTATCGGATTTGATTGGCTAATAGCACAAATGTTAGGCGTAAAAAAGAGAAATTGCTGTAAGATTCAAATAATTGAGCACACAAAACGATAAATAAAAGTATGGAGACCCATCATTGACAATATAACTACTGCAACAGAAAGCGTAATAAATAAAGATTCATAAATATTCCTTTTTTGACCACATAAAATATTAATCCTCAAGTCTCACATGTGATGCTTCGTATATTATTTCTTATGGTCGGTGATAGATAGGGTAGGAATGATTCACAGACAAAAAATCAATGTAAAAAAATAAAACATTTAAATTGTGCTCTGAGACGAAATTTGGGAGGGCCCAAAAATTAAAAGAAAAATGTTCAATTTTTACTCATAAAAATTATTCATTATATTCTCAATTTCCAATATAATAATATATTATTAATGAAATTTAATATTTGGATTTTTTTTTTCAAGAAAGTCATTCCTATATATATATTATACAGTATGTTAAAAATATATTATACAGTATAGATGAAAACAAAAGTTTCTTAAATAATTACTTTTGTTCTATCATTAAAACTATCATTAAAACTAAAATATAATCACTAAATAGGTGCCTAATAATTACATGGAACTAAAATTCTACCCATTTTAATGTTCCTTTCACATTACATGCTACACTTCATTGTTCTATTTCTATAACAATTATATAGGAGAAACTGCCTTTTACTATTGTTCAAATTTTAAAAAAAAAAAATTAGAAATTTGGAAGGCCCTAGAACCCCTTCCACTATCTATATGGGTCCGTCTCTAAAATGGATCCGTCCTTGAATTCGTCATCCTATATGTTATGAAAATTATAAAATATAAAAGGCTTAAGAATATAGGTCACCGGAAGCAAAACTCTTGCCAATTTTTTCAGCATGGCATTGGCAATGTTTTAAAATTGAAATGCTAAATTGTTCGCACATAAATTACAGAAGTTCTATTTAGGAATTTGGATAAAGTTCAGGTGCAAACTTGTCCATTAGGCCTTTTATATACAAATTTTAATATGTCCAACATGATCGAGATGCTGTCCAATAGTAACTATATATACGATCTCACAATAGACTTGAGTTTGAATTCTTTTCCAACCTACTTGAAAATGAAATTTTATATACCTTGACAGGTGTAGTTTTAAAGAAATAAATTATGAAGGGGTAAGATACTTTTTTGAAAATTAAGGGGTATAATACTATTTAGTGCACTTTACAACAAAAATGAATCGTGAATACAGGATTCATTTATAAATAAATTCTTAATAAAATCCATTATTATATGAATCTTGGATGTTCCAACCCAGGTACAAATTATGGGAAAGACTAGCACATTAATCAACTTTACTAACCCCAATATTTAAATTAAATAATATAATTAAATTAAATTTCAAACATTTATATTTGGAATAAATGAATAAATTTAAAACAAAAATAAAATTTGGAAAATGATACATTAATTTTAGTAGTGTAATTTTGTGGAATTCACTTGCAAATTTCAACCAGCAAGGATTGCCCAGTTTTATAAAAACTAAAGCTACTCACTCCTATCTGATGTGTGATCTAATATATACACTTCGAAATAGATATATCTTAAAAAAAAAGTCATATTTTTTCACGTGTTCTCAAGGGAATTATTTTTATTGTTAAATTTAAAAATTTATATTATTCTTCCCATCAAATATTATTTATAATGTACTAATTTTTTTTCTGTTTTCATTCTCACAATTTCAAAATTGGACCCTTCCCCCAATTTTTTCAAACCTAATCTCAGACTTTTAGCCAATAAAAAAACATTAAACTTGTACAATTTGTCGGATTCAATGATAAAAATAAATTTTTATTTGTCAATTTGAATCAAATTTGCTAAAATTGAATTGATATAAAACATAAATTGTCATATTAACTTTATGTTCACATTCGTTAAAAGAATGGGTACATTTAGATCATCTTCTTATAGTTGGAAAAAAAAGAGTTGAGAACATGAGATTAAAATAATAATAATAATAATAATAATAATAATAATAAATCAGAACGAGTTTAAGGAATTAGAGAACTTAGTATGTAAAAAAAAAGGAATTAGAGAACTTAGCAAGCTATTACACGTAAAATAATTCTTATTTAATATAAATTTTTATTTTATATCGTTTTCTTAAACAAATTATTTTATATCGTTATTTCCTATGGTTAAGGACACTTCCTTCCCCCCCCCCCCCCCCCCCTAAGGTAATGGTTTGCCCTGATTGGAACAGTCCACATCGAATTTTAGGTACTTTGGCGGCGGCAGTTCTCAACATAGTGCAAATTTAAATTTCTATAAAGGTTTCTATGATCCGAAGAAAAAGAAGAAGAAAGTGTTGGAAAACAAAACCAATCACTTAAGGAAATTGTTGATGTAGGTAGTTTAATTCTAATAATCTTAAGAGTTTTTCTTTTGATAGAGTCAATTAGTTCTATCTCCAAAATGAGAGTATCTCCAAAAATTTAATTTTTGATTTCGCCTATGATACAAAATTTAATTTAATATAAGTGTTAATTTTTTTTAAACCAAATTTATTAAATCAGTTGTTCTACTATTATTTATATAGTTGTTACTCAAAATTAAATATTTTTAAATTTATTTATATTTACCAAAACTTTTAATTTTTATTTCAATTTTGATATAGTATTTTTTTTTTTCTATTTTGAATAAAGTATAAAAATTTGGATAGATTTAAAATTTTAAAATAATAATTTTATAGCTACAATATAAACAATAATCAAAATTATAAAATAAAAAATATTATAACCACAAGTAACCTCGCACGAAGTAAAAAAAAAACTAGTAGAATTAAAACTATGAATAGCATAAAAAGTGGATAGGGTGTCAAACAGGTCGGGTTGAGTCGGATTCGTGTTCGTGTCGAGCAGGTTCAGGTTGAATAACCCCAACCCTAACCTAATTTGTTTAAATAAACATGTCAGAAAGCTCAACCATAACCTGATATATTAAATAAACAGGTCAAACGGATCGACCGGGGTCAAATGAATCAACCTGAATCCATTTAACCTGCTAATTTCAGGTTGACTTTAACCCATGTAACTTGATTTCAATATTCAAGCCTAATTCAAAATAAGTGACTACATTGTAAATACACAATCAAACAAAGCATGGAAAAAAGTTTCAAAATATATATTATAAGCATGACATATATGCTCAATATGAGCACGTCGTATTTATAAATAGTTTAAACACGTCATTTTTCTGGTTAAAATTTTCAACTTGAACTTAACCCATTTAATTTTAACTCGGGTTCGTGTCGACCTATTTAATTAAATAGGTCGAAAAATTCAACCCTAACTCACTAATTTTAGGTCGGACTTGTATCGAGTTAGCAGGTCTGATCAACTTTTGACACCCCTAAAAGTTGACACTTTAAATATAAATAAAATTACTTATGCATCAATTTTAAATTATTTAATTACCAAATATAATATCTATCATTAATTTGATAAAAGATAAATAATTATGAAAATTTAAAATATGCTAGTATTATTAATACCAATTTATTATAAACTACTGATTATTTGATAATTTGGTCATTGAAAATTGAAAAATTGATTTATCTATCCTTAGTTTTTTTAATATAACTATAAGATGAATAATTATGAAAATTTAGATATTTAATGGAATAAAATTATAATAGACTATCAATTATTGAAAAGCTCGTTATTCATATTAAAAAATTATAATTGATATTAAATTTTTAACGTGTTTTAGTATAAAAATTTTCGTCTCGCAGTCGAGAGGCAAGACGAAAAGCTTTATTATTTAAGATACTAAATAAATAATAGAAGATCACTTGAAAAAAAAAAAAAAAAATTGAGATTTATAATTAACGAGAGGAGTCTAATTTTTTGAGTTTTAATTGTGACATTACCTTTTAGAAGCAGGGTCTACAAACAACGATGGAGACTCCAAACTAGGATAAAAATGAATTCAGCCCTTCCAACTTTATCCAGTAGCTAACCAAGCTCAAGTTCAACTCATTAAGAAATAGTGAAGTTCAAACCTGACGCAGACTCAAGTTCAATATTAAGTTCAAACTCGATGCAAATTCAACTCATTAAGAAATAGTGAAGCTCGAGTTCAACTCATTAAGTTCATACTTAACGTGAAGCTCGAGTTCAACATCAACTCATTAAGAAATAGTGAAGTTCGTTCAACTCATTAAGAAATAGTGAAGTTCAAACTAACGCCAGCTTAATAAGCTCAAATATACCAATTTGGTTCCGATTTTTACAGTCCTAATCCCAGCCATTATGGATGTCTTACTAATTAAATTTTCATGGCCTTTTTATCTCTTTTCAGAGATGAGCAATAATTATGTTTTTTTCCATTTATTAACATGATTGTAGGTGCACTTGTTATTGTTACAAACTATACCTTGATTGACGCATTTATTTTTTCCCATTGCCAAATTGCCTTGAGTTGGTTAATTGTTACTCCCAGTTCGCAGTGCAACATGTAGGTTAAAGTTAATGAAACATGATTGCAAATCCGTGAAAAGAGCTGCAATGTTTATATTGTTAAAAAGTAAACATGGTTTCAATATCATTAAGGGGAAAAAGAATATTCCCAGATGTATATTTCAACATTTCTGCACCTGTAAAAACTATTTACAACTCTATTTCATATTTACATGGACCTCAAGTTTATTGGTTTCTGTTTCTCATAATAGAAAAAGAAGGGCAAAGGTATCCCGCATTTACGTAGGGTCCGGGGAAGGAACGCACACCTGAAAGTGTAATGTAAGCAGTCTTACCTGCATTTACTGCAAGATGCTGATTCCATGACTTGAACCCTTGACTTTTTTGTCACGGCAACAACTTTACCGTTGTGCCAAGCAAAAGGCCGTACCCGTTTCTCATAAAAGGAGGGGAAAAAAAAAACTACAGGAGGGGAAATTCTCTCTTTTCAACCTCGAACGAAGAGGGCAGCAAACAGCAAAGTTTACCTCAAGAAGTGGCCGCAAAATGATTAAAAATGGTTTCTAGAGTTGCCTGGCTGATGCTGTACTCTGCTATACCCAGTTGATTTCTGTATTAAGTATTAAATCAGCATCAATTAGATGAAAGAAACCAATCAGGAGTAGAAAAATGCACAAATGTATTCTCACCTATTTCGCTCAAGGTGTCCAAAAACATCTGCAAGCGAGAGGCCGTCCCTGTATGGCAGCTGCGATATAATCATATTACATCAGTAACTGCACTTGCAGTTAATATGGAAGTAAATTTATTAAAGAAAACTCTAAAGGAAAAAGATGCGTCGTCTGCAAAAAACAATAGCACATGCAACATGTTTGTTTCAAATATTATTTATTGATTATACCTGATATTTAACACTCAAGCCATTGCAACCTTGGACTGTAGCACCAGGAAATGAATCAAACACAAATGAATCAATTGCCGAAAACTTTTCTTTAACTAACCACCACTCAGAAAATATTGGCAATGGTATCCCACCTACACATTAATCAAAAAAGACAGAAAATCATCGTCAAAATGGGTGAAAAAAGATTAACAAATTTCATATTATGCACAAAACCAAGATAGAAAGCAAGTGCCCAAAATCATGCAAAAAAAAGATGAACCCAAATAGAAAACAAGCAAAAAATCTAGGAGATAAATAAGAAACACATAAAGCATATGCAGGTATAGTTACCATCTCGAACTAACTGCTCTGCTAACTGTTCACCAAAAACCCGATCAGAAACAGGTATTGAAGATAAAAGAGTCATAGCTCTTTCTTCGTTGCCAAGCCAGCGTCCAATCAATAATATCATTTCTTGTGACAGGCTGATTTCTGCCACTGATGCATTTTCTGATGTGATGGAATCAACAGCCCCAATGCAAATTTCAAGGTCACCAAGTAAGCTTCTTGGACTTGTGGGGACATTGAGAAGCCTTTCATGAATAATGTGGCAAAGATTTTCCAACTCTACAGAGCTAACCTCTGTGGGTTTAACCTGAGCCAGAGACCAAATATGATGCACAGAAATTTCATAAACATGCCTCCTCAAGAGAGTGGCTGCTGATTATTAATCTCTAATATCTTATCTTGAAACTTAAACAAAATTCAGAGAAACAAATCATTTATACCTCTAGCTCAAGGTGATTCCCAAATCGTGTTTTCAGATGCTGGGGACTTCCAATACATCTTAATCTGCCTCCGACCTTCAAACCAAGTGAAACATAAGACAAACAACAGCCACATCAGCAGTCATTTTCAAGTCCTTTAAGAATATAAAGTCCAAGTACATTGGTACCATTATTCCAATACGAGTGCACAGTGCCTGAGCTTCATTCATGCTGTGGGTGGTAAGAATAATTGCCGTCTTCCCTTGTCTAGTTGATAAGCAAGATATAACTTCCCACATAAACCGCTTGGCAATAGGATCCATACCTAAAATCATTTGAACAGCAACTAGCATTGATTGAGATAATAAAAAGCAATAAAATTAACAAACAATATAAAGCTTCTGGGCTTAAGAAATTTACCAAAACCCACAGAAGAAGAATGAATTAATAAGGTGGTCAAAATTTCAGATCTAATACAAGTGAAATGACAGATAGAAAGTTGAGTTGGGAAAGTCCGAGCATTACTTAAATAGCAAGCGACAAACATGATACAAGTTGCAACAAAACAATTAAGGCCAAAACTCAATCAATCCTACTAACAATAGCTAACCATAAAGTTAGTTTATTTAAATCAACTAGAGAGAGTTGAAGGAAGCAAACTCTGAATCCGGCTTCAGTTCTACTTTCATTGGCCACAGATGCATTGCACTTATGATTAAAGGACAGGCGTCCAAGTTATACATGTAAGACGCAACCTCTCATCTTATATTATATTTTCTATAGGCTTCAAAAATTAATAATTTTACAACCTCACTGTATGTGTATTGCATATTTAATTTGCTAAGTATCACATTTAGGCAACAAGAATCTTGAGGTTTACAACAAAGTCTACAAAAATCAATGTAGGCAATCTACCAAATTAACCTTTTCTATATATCTGTCCGGCATTCTACCATACATCATAGTTAATCAAGAATGTCCCTTCAAATTAGCAAATGTTTAACCACCAGTTAATTGCTGCACATTTCCATTTCAACCATCATCATTGTAAACCCTCTAGGTGACATCCTTCTCACTTCCACCATCCAAAGTATAATGAAACATATCTATGCAAGATATTTATAGTAAGACATCCACTTAATCCACTGATACCATTTGCTGGAGGCCCCTTCTTATTTAAAATTGTGCACATATGCTTCTTTTTCATTTGACTCAACTCCAAAGTTTGCTGTGTTCTTCCATAATTGAAGATCATGTTTACTACAATACAAGTCAGATTTGATCTGCTAAAACTATATTATCAACATACATCACGCAGCAGAAATATCCTGTAAGGTATAAGTTGTCAACCCATCCATGACAGAGGAAAAAGACCAACGCTCAAATTAATTCTCTTCACTGTGCTTTGTCAATTGTACCATGAACAAAGCGAAGAGACAAGGATGAAAAGTTGATCTTATAAATCATCCATGTAATCATACCATAAAGACATTATTGATCATCTATCATGACACCTTCAATTATCCAGTAGATACATTTACATTTCAGAACCAAAAAAGCTCTCCAGCACATGCATTTTATAAATTGCGGAATTTTTGCAGCCCTTTTCTTCATTTATTTCAATATTTCGGCCCATCATTTTAAGAGAAGATGACATTAGTGGTTAATCTTTCAAGCCTAAACCCAATTGGCTTTACAATTGCACCTCAAATAAAAGTATAGGCTAAGAGTCGCCTCTTCTGAATGCCATAGTCAGAAATTGTCAGACTGTTAAGGGCTTGCTGTTGTAAGACTTAAAAACTGGTCAAATTACACCCAATAGGGGATCAAACTATGCTACACTCCAGAAGTAATGGTAATGAAGTTCCAATTTCATATAGATAGGCCCCAACAAATTACTAAAAGCATGAAAAACAGTTCACACGTACATCAAAAACAAGAAACTGATATTAGAAAACAAAACATATGTTCACATAAGCATCAATACGTCACTTTCTATTTTAGGTATATTTCTCATTTCGTCCTCAAAACTAAAGTGCAAGAAGAAAAGGAAGCACGTTTACCTGTTGATGGCTCATCGAGAATTACTATTGGAGGATCCCCGATCATTGCAATTGCAACAGATAATTTGCGTTTGTTTCCCCCACTAAGTGTAAAAGATGGTTTATCAGCATGCTTCAACAAGTCAAATTCCACTAACTTTTCCATCACAACCTGCTCAAGAGTAAATGCATAGAGATCAATCACACAAAAACCTCAAATATACACCATTAGCAATAGAGAGGAAATAGCCAGTGATTTGTGTTTGTTAACTTAATCTAAGAAGCTATTTTCATCAACTAAAAATTTACTCCAAACTAAGAAAAGCAAATAAAAACAATATACTAGCAAGATTTCACTGAATCAAGTCCGATCAAGATTTAGAACATTGTGTGAAGTATGAACACCAAGATTTCAGGGCACTAATGGAAGAATTTATGAACAAAATAGCAGTTTGCAGGATTATAAACTTCTGAATGTTACATACATCATCCATCCTGTAATCTGCCACTCCTTTTATCCTTGCATAAAGCTCAAGATGCTCTCTGACAGTTAAGAATTCCAAGAGAGCATCAAACTGAGGGCAATATCCAATCTGCATATGTTTGTACAACAAAAAAACGTGAGCTAGGGTTTTTTAATGATACAAATTTATAGAGTCTAATATAAGGGATTAAAGCATACATGCTGACGAACAGACTTCGGATCTGAACGTATATCTTTGCCAAAAATAACAGCAGTTCCATCAGTTGGAGATTCCTCTCCTGCAACAATTGAAATAAGGAAGAGAAACAATTCTTCAACCTAACTTTGAACATCAAATTGATATAGCATGATTTTTTTTAGTTAGTTAATCAATCATCATCTATCTTTTCAGTGTAAGAACTGTGTTCTTCCAATAAACAAATGCTTTCACAAATTTTTATGATCTACAAAGGGAAACATAAGGTAGGCAAACTTTTCTTTATACATGCAAACACAATCATGATATCTTGATTACAAATAATTGCATACCAGATAACATGGATAAAGTGGTGGTCTTCCCAGCTCCATTAGTCCCTAAAAAGCCAAAACATTCCCCTGGCTGAACTGAGAAAGTCAATGAATGTACAGCAACTTTTGTGCCATATTTTCCCCCAGGATACACCTAAAATGCATGACAGTTGTTAAAACAGCACATTGGAGAAATAATCATTAAATTAGCACAATTGCCACGCAAAGAAAGTACCTTCTGAAGGTTATGCAAGTAAAGGATAGCACTATCGACAGATCCCGAAACTACCCTGTTTCTCTCTGTTTGCACATCTTTATCTTCATCAAAGTTATGTGAAACAGCTTCTGGTTGAGATTTTAGA
>CATIWJ010286147.1:0-55287 GCA_949640765.1 Croton laevigatus | reverse complement strand
GTGCGGGCATTTGGATGGTTTCTGCATTTGTTAGTGACAGTGGTGTTTTGCTTTTTGGCCATAAGAGTGCACTCCAAGTGTTTGAAGAAATGTCTGAATGAGGAGTAAGGGGTTTAAATGTTTAAACACAAAAACGACGTCATTTTGGATGGTTTTTCAAGGCTTCACGCGCCTACCGTTAGTTTGTAGTCCACCTTCGATTAACCCTTGGACGGAAGGTGCGAGTCTGCATATTTTTTTATAGTTCAGGGGCAAAAAACTACCACTACTTAATCGAAGGGTGAAAACTCAAAATCGCATATACTTTAAGGGCGAAAAAATGTTATTGGCCTGACAAACAACGTCGTTATTTAAGTTTTACCGTTTAAAATATAAAAAATGATAAAAGTGCCAAGTTTACGTGCGGGCATGGGTGGGATTACCCATTTCCCATTGAAACTTGACTCAAATAGGAACGAAAACTTATATTATTTTTTCTACGGGGCCGGAGATGAATCATGATTTTCTTCATTAGAAGAAAATGGGGTGGGGATGGGTTTTATACACTCTGTTTCATGGGAATCTGCACCTTTAATCCTGTGGATATCTCCATCTCCGATTTTATGGGTATCCGCTAATATATAATATTTTAATATATTATAATAGTAAATAAATTAAAATAATATTATAATAATTGATATAATGAATAATTTAAAAAAAAATTAATTTTTCTTTATTAGTTTATAGTATATAAATTAAAAGTATTATTTTTATATTTTGTGATCCAATAATTAATTAAAATTAATATTAATAATTTTTTAAAATTTGAAATGCAGATTGGAGAACCCTACGGAAATAAGGATTTCTATGGAGATGGAGATGGGGAAAAATTAGGGATGTGTATGGGGAATAAATTATACATGTGAGATGAGCATGGAAAATGTATCTCCGCCTCATATCCATTTCTAAGTGCTTCTATTTGGTATTAGGTTAGAGAAGGATATATAAAGATGAGAACATGTAAGCAGAGATAAGTTACTATTTAACTTCTCCTTACTGTAAACATCTTCGCTTTTTAGGAACTTACCTGTCAAAACTTGATGATTACCTGCTGCTATCTAGGGAGAGGTCACAATCTGTTCGGCAAAGAGGTCAGTTAAGTGACCTATCTGTGCGACTAGGTTTCATCCTCTCTATACAACCAAACTGGAAAGGTCACCCAAACCTGAGAATAATTGTCGACCAATGATGGACCACCAATCAATCATAGGTCTGGGCTGGTCTTATTGCCTTTAGACTGCTAACCACCCACATGGCACTGTCCTAAGCCACTTACAGCTGATGTAACAATGTTTTAGCCCATAACTGCAATAAATGACCAAGTCATTCCATGCCTTTGGTCATCTTGTGTCTTAATGAGAGGTCGCCAGGAGAACCCTAGGTCGCAAATTCGACCACTCCTAAAAGCTTGAGCGGGAACATCCCGCACCAAAAGCATTAAAAATTTTAGGCTCTCCGGTGGGAATATTCCCTACTCTAAATTTATCAAACCTATGCGGGGCACTTCGGTACTCCATGGTTTTCACATGCAGACCACGAATGACATGCCAGTCATTCAGGCACCATTAATACACATGGAACCTCGCAGCCACGTTGCCTAAAAAAAGGTAACTCCACCTTCATTTTACCACCTTCGCTAAGAAATCACTCCAAGCGTTTCTTTTCAAGCAACCTTACTTTGACACCAAAAAACCATCATTTTTTCAAGCGACTTTATCTTTTAATTTTTGAGCGACCATTTAATTTCAAACAGGTACCCTTCTTTTTCCTTCTTTTAACAATGCCAATGTCTTCAAAATTTTCAGATTTTAGATTAAATAGCCAAGATGGTCAAGGGCGATTTGGCAATCACCGATTCTCGAACGAGAGGTCACCAATCGCCTAAACACAAGTACTAGCAGCTCTAGTTGCTCCAACACTGAAAGTGTCGAGTTGGAAACCCGAGGTCACAAGTAGTGACATCTCATTGATCAACCTCCCGAAGACCCTCACTGAGAGGGCCTCCACAGTTAAGGGATGACCCACAAACTATGAGACTAACCCTACCGAGGTCAATACCTCAGAAATTCATATTAAATACTAAAAAGAGTCATTACCCTCTCTTTAAAGAATTCAAATTTTGAGAACCCTATGAGATCGCTATCCCCGATCCGGGTACGGCCACCCCAAACTTACTTTTCCTTTTAACCTCTTCTCAAATATCATTAATTTTTTAATGTAATCCTTATACTCTTACTCCTACTTACCCTCATTTACTGTTCTATTAATTACTCTCTCCTCACCCTATCTAAACATAATACTAATCTTATTTATGACGATAGTATACTAGTAAAATAGTTATTTAAAAAAAAATTAAGATAGTTTTTTTAAATGTAATATCTAAAATTGTTTGTTGGATAATTTTAATTATTTAAAATAGTTAAATACACTTTGATCCATTAGAGCATTTCCAATGCAAATATTTATTGTAGTTTTTCCAATGCGAATGTATATTATATCTGATGTATAATGTAAAAAAGATGGATGAGTTACTTTTAAATTTGACTTATGTTTTATACATGTGGAATTGATAAGAGATATGTATATATCAGAAATTCAGAATTAGAAATTTTAAACCTAAAATCAACTCATCTTGCCAGCCACTCTCACCTTTTGTGACTCAATCTTCTTTCTTTCAAATATGTGCAAATTCATCTCATCACCAACCCACGCATCTCATCAGTCACCACTTACCAACACTTCTTTTCTTTCTTTCAAATATGTAATGACTTTTCAATTATGGAACTCTTCTACTACTTCTTTATTTCCTCTTATCAACTTTTTGAATATGCAAATGCAGCTTTCGATTTAAGCTTTTTTCCCCTTTCACCACTGTCTCCATTGAAGAAGGTCTGAGGGCTTTAAGGTGAACATTAATATGTTCTTATACATTATTAATGAGCTTGAGGAGCCGAGCTCGAGCAGGGCAGTGTTTAGCCTGACTCAGCTCGTTTGCAGGTCTACTCTTATTTTACATTTCCCTCTTCATTTTACAGCCTCTTTTCAAACATAACATTAGTTCAACTTAAAATAATTGACTTAGGTGAGATTGTGAGACCAATTTCTATATAAAAGCCATAATTATATTATGTTATTCCAAATGTAGTAAATTGAGTAAAGCATGGTTATATATATTAAAATTGAATAGTGCTATACAAATAAAACCACCTACCTCACCTCTAAATCATATTATTATTATTGAAAGATTAAAATTAATCCATTTATATTTTATAAATAATTATATAATGAAACAATTACACCACTCCGGCATATTCACATGGTATGACCACCCAATAAAATAAAAACACTTGTCTTAATAAATTAAATAAAGAAAATAAATTCATAAAAAACATGTCATTTCCTCTAATTATAATTACTATTTATCTTTTTTAACAATGAAGAAATAGAAAATATGACTCTCTTTCTATTTTATACAGCCAAAAATTAAATAAATTATGGCCGCTAATAATTCCTTTGTTTCTACATGTTTAGTGTTCTAAAATTTCCCTATCCAATATTCTTCCATTGCTTTTAGATAATAGAAAATTTGATTTGATTTTCCACTAATATCTAGTAATAGCAGAGGCAATAAAAGCATATGCAGCACATGCCATTTTTTTTAGGCCAATTGAGAATGTGTTAGATTTTTAATATTAAACAAATGAAATCATTTGAGAAATAAAAGAAGAAAGTGGGATTTGAGCCACCAAACTCGTACTCAACCCACCAAATGTCCATCAATCAAATTTCAAAAATAACTTTGACTCATCAAACGATGACTTAAATTTCAAAATCACTTACTCGTATTGGGGGATGTGACATTGATAGGGGTGTCAAAAGTTGATCCGACCTGCTAACTCGACACGAACCTAACTTGCTAATAGTGGGTTAGGGTTAAGATTTTTGACCTGTTTAATTAAATGGGTCGACACGAACCCGACCTGAAAATAAATAGGTTAGGTTCAGGTTGAAAAACTCAACCTACAGGTCGACCTGTGTAACCTGATTACTGTTTATAATAATAATAATATTATTATTATTATCTCAATTTCCCACATCTATTATTATTATTATTATTATTATGTCAATTTTCCACATCTACTATTATTATTATTATTATTATTATTATTATTATCTTAATTTTCCACATCTATTATTATTATTATTATTATTACCTACCTAGATAGAAACACCATTCATTTCCCACATTCCCCGTCTGATTCTTGCATTTTTACTTTTCCTTTCTAACGATGACTACCAAAACAAAAGAGGACCTTTCCTCCTCCTCCTCCTCATCTTCACCGTGCTCTACCTCTCCTCCACCACCGCCAGCTCCCTCAGTGACTAGATCTTCACCGTCCTCTACCTCTCCTCCACCGCCGAAAGCTTCAACACAAACCATCGTTGCCGACTTGATCTCTATCATCGTCGGCCAGATCTTCATCATTGCCGACCAGATCTCCCTCATCTTCTACCAGATCTCCATCACATCATCATTGCGGTGGTTCAGATTTTCTTCTTCTCTTTTTAAGGTTTTAATTATAGATCTATGATTTTTTGTTTCTCAAAGTAGATCTGTAATTTTTTTTTTCCAGATTTAACTTTATTTTTCATGTATGATTGTTTTGATTTTACTTTTATAAATGACTTGCGAATGAGTATTATATGTATGTATACAGGACGACTTGCAAATGAATATTATATGTATAAAATTAAAAGTCTATTTTGAAATATCTTTGAGGATTGGCATTTTCTGTTTTGATAAAATCATTGTCCTTTTATGATTGGAAATTAAATGGGAATAGATGCTGCATTCTATTTGAAATGAAATCATTGTCTTTGAGGGTTTTCGAATATTATTATTTGAAATGAGATTTAGATTTAGATTGAATTTACACAAGTTCTGCTTCAGATTTAAAGAATTCCATTAAATAATTTGTTTTAATGATTAGAAAATTCTAAATTTATGTGTTATCAGACTAGCTTTCTATTAAGTGAAAAAAAAAAAAAAAACAGATCAGGTCAACCCTAACCCGAAGCAGATCAGGTTAGGGTTGAATTTTTCGACCTGTTTAGTTAAACAGATCAGGTTAGGGTTGGGAGTTTTTCAGCCCGAACCTGACCAACCCGAACACGAACCCAACATGTTTTACCTGTTTGACACCCCTAGACATTGACAATGAGGAAAGAGAGAATATGATTCTTTTTCTATTTTATACAGCTAAAAATTAAATAAATTATGGTTGCTAATAATTCCTTAGCTTCTACATGTTTAGTGTTCTAAAATTTCCCTATCCAATATTCCTCCATTGCTTTTAGATAATAGAAAATTTGATTTGCTTTCCCACTAACTAATATCTAGTAATAGCAGAGGCAATAAGAGCATATGCCATTGCTGTGCTCGGAATGTAAAAATCCCTCGGTTTTAAATATTTGACAAACTTACCTGAACTTGTGATTTACTAATGTCTTTCAAGTGTTTAAATAGAGCTCCAGCAAGTCTGAACTCAAATAAATCAAGATGAGCATTTAAACTTGCAAAAGAATTGAATTTAAGAGATAGTGCTAATGACGAGACAATCAGTTCCAATACACTATATCTCGCTTGTGAAAAATGTTCACAAATAATTCTGGTATAGGTGTCGCGCCCGCAACTATAGGTGTTGCGCTCGCAACCCAAACTCAAGACTTTAATCCAAAATTTTAGCAAGCTCTGCTTCTCTCGCTACCAGTTATCTCGCTGCGACAGAAACGTCAAGGAGTCATTACAAGTGCTCGATACAGGCCTCACGCTCGTGACACTGCCAAAGTTAGAACCCAATGGCTAGTTTGAAATGAAAAGCTGATATGTCAGATAGCCGTTACAAGTATCCGTTGAAGATTGTTAGTGAGAGGTTACACGGGCGATACTATCAAAATTTCAGAAACAACTTCAATTCAAGGAGCAATGGCTATATTCTCAAAGTCTGGGTATAAATACCCATCCATATAGCCTTCTGAAGGTTTGATCAACTATTGAACATTCAAGCTTCATTATTACAATCTTCCTTTCATCTTTTACTCTTTCTTTTATTCAAAATGTATTTTGTTGTAACAGTTTGTTGAGTGAGCTATAAACTTAACGTCATTGTTGTGTAGTTAGTTGAGTGAGCTAAGAAACTCAACATTTATGTTGATATTTTAGAGTGAGCTAAACACTCTAGGCTGTGAGTTATAAAGTTTGGGATGAGCTTTAAATTCTAAGTTTGAGGTGAATTTGTAAAACCTCTTTGTATTCTTAAGTGAATAGTAGAACCCCGATTCTAGAAAAATCAGAGAAGTGGACGTAGGCTAGAGTTAGAGCCGAACCACTATAAAATCTCTTATTCATCAACTAATCTTCATAATCTATTCAAACTTCCGTTAAAGATTTGGTAATCCATCACATTTCGCACTATTCAAGTTTTAATTAGCAAACTAATTCACCCCCTCTTAGTTGCCACTGGGCCTACAGCCATTTTTCTTAGGCTAATTGAGAATGTATTAGATTTTTAATATTAAACAAATGAAATTATTTGAGAAAGAAGAAAGAGAGTGGGATTTGAACTACCAAAGTGGTACTCAACCCACCAAACGTCCATCAATCAATTCAGCAAGCTAACTTTTGCATAAAATAATATTTGTTTTGTCAACTTTTTAAATAAAATGGTCCCGTATCATTGGTATACTCTAATAAGAATAAGACTTAACTACCAAAACTTGAAATAAAACAAAAATTGGATAATTTTTTTTTGGGTTTGTGTTTTTCTCAAGAACATATGAACACGAAAGGACAGAATTGGAACACTTGGCTGGATTAACAAAGACAATTAGCAGCATTGCTGACGATGGACCATGTGAAGATCTCTGATCAATGCAAGCTCACCTCTGGCAGTGGCTGATTCATATGTAGTTGCTCTTGAACATATAAATTTTATGGAAAAATCTTTTTTTTTTTTTGGCATATGTTATGCACCTATTCTTATTATTTTCCATTCTTTTTTCATTTTGTTATTAATTATACTTTACATGAGAGAAGAGGTAGAATAGAAGAGAAAAAAAAAATATACTCCCTTTGTCCTAAAATAAGTGTCATAATTTCAACTTTCACAAGTGTCAAGAATGATGGTTATTATATTGAAAAGCAAAATTTACAAAAACCTCCCTGAGTTTTAACAAAAACTACAAAAATATCCTTATGATTTTTTAAGCGAACAAATTTATCCCTATGTTTCAAATTTGTTGGACAATTTGATTATTCCGTCTATTTTTTCTGTTAAAATAACGGTCAAATGACCAAAATATAATTTTATGGATCTTTTAAAAAAGTTCAAGAATTAAGAGACTCTTTTGATATACATCATTGAACATCATTTGCCAAAATCCCAAAAACAGTGTGCCAAATTGCTTCATCTTCTTCTTTCTGCTTCCCCTTTTTTGGAAACATTCGCCGTCACCATTAGCTAACAACCACCGCCGTCTTAGTAACCCCTCGTACCGCCACCACCATAAGTCGCAACTATTGCACTTTACTGAGCCACCGACGTTCTGGGTTTTTGTATCTTCCATGAGAGAGATTAAAGAATAGATGGAGAGAGAGAGAGAGAGAGAGAGAGAGAGAGAGAGAGAGAGAGAGAGAGAGTAATAGATTGCCCGTTACGTGCCTTATTGTTTTTCATTAACGAATACTTGCTTTGCTGGGTCTTGTGATGGAATTATATGTATGATTGCAATGTATTTATCTTGTGTTTTTATGGAATCTATTTGAATCTAAAGAATCAGGCCATATTGCTTTTGCTTTTGGGTTTCGTATTTAATTGATTATCTTATGAATATGTTTCCTTTGTTTTCCTTTGAATTTGATTGTTTGTTGGTAAGCATATTGTGGGTTGAAGCTTTTGAAAAAAGCTTGCTTAATTTTGTTTAGAATTTCAAAACTTTATTTATTAAAGTTCCACTATTGGTTTTCAATGAGATAGCAGAAAATAAGCGCTTGAACTATTTTGATTTTATGTTCTTCCATGTGCTATTTTTTCTTTTGGGTTAAAGGTGGAGGTACAGGAGTCGGCGGCGAAGGTGGTGCAGGCGATGGAATTGGTGGTGGGAAAAGGGCAAATTCAAGTCTGTTTTACATGCTGGAACAAGGTTGAGCTTAGCCGTTTGGTGGCTAACGGGAACAAGGTTGAAGAAAATAAAATATCAAAAGAGTCCCTTAATTCTTGAATATTTTTTAAAAGGGCATATAAAATTACATTTTAGTCCTTCTACCGTTACTTTAATAGAAAATAGATTAAAGGATCAAATTGTTTAACGGATTTAAAACACAAAGATAAATTTGTTCTCTTAAAAAATTATAGGGAGATTTTTGTAATTTTTATGAAAATTCAGAAAGATTTTTGTAAATTTTCCTATTAAAATATAAAATTTATTTATTAAATGATTAATATGTCATTCACTTAAATGTTTGTTCAACTTTTAAAGTCTATTATCGATTAATAATTTAAGGATATAAAAGAAAAATCACCGCCTAATTTTATTATAATCTATAAATATGACACTTATTATAGGACAAAAAAAATAAAAATTGTTATATTTATTCTGAGACGAAATGAGTATTTAATTTGTGGCTACATAAAATAGAAAGAGAGCTATATTTTCTCTTTCTTCATTCTTGAAGAAGATGAACAGTAATTAATTAAACGAGAATGATACATTTTTTAATAAATTTATTTTTTATTTAATATATTAAAACAAGTGTTTCTATTTATTAGGTGGTCACACCATATTAGTGTGTCGAGATGCCATGACTACTTTATTATATACTTACTACTTCATTATATACTTACTCATATTTTACTTGTTTATCTAAATAAGGTAAAATTTTTACTTTTCCTCTTTTATTTTATTTCTATTTAAACAAAAAAGTAAAATAAACGGTTAAAGTAAACTTAATTATTTTTTCACTTTTATTTTACTTACCTTTTATTTTACACACTGCTTTTTTTTTAATCCAAATAAAGCATATAAAAAAAATAAAAATAAATTGAATATGGTGTATGACCTTTCTTGTAATTTGACCGAGACTTTTCAAATTTCAAAACGAAGATTCTAGACGGAGATATATGCGTTTCATGAAAACAATTCGGATTCAACTCATCGAAAATACATTTCTCCCCTTCAAATTATGTGAATTAATCAAAATGGCCAAAAAATGGGACAATGCAATTATGTGAGCCTACGATAGAATAAGAAAAAAAAAAAAAAATACAAAACGACACCGGTTAGACTCAAAGCCAATCTGACTGTGGCGGGAAAATCCTCGATGCCTAGGGTTTCATCTTCTTCCCACCATTTCTACTGGTAAGAAAGACCCCAAAGTTTCTTTCTTTTTTTCCCCTCAATTTTTTTGATTCCGATTCTGATAGAAGAAAATGCCAACGTACAAGATTAGGGGAATCGATGTCGACTTCCCGTACAAAGCATACGATTGTCAATTAGTTTACATGGAGAAAGTTATAGAGTCTCTTCAAAGCGTGAGTTCATAAAACTAGGCATTGTTTCACTGCTTTCTTTAAGCTATTCTTCTATCAAAATATCAAATTTTGCTAACTACGAAATCCGTTTCAATGTTGTCACGTTGCCCACTTCAGTTGGGTTGTTTTGCCTCAATGGATTTGACTGTTTGTTTTTTAAAACTAGTCAAAGATTGCATTTTTTAAAACTGTATTGTGCAATGGGCTGTTGGATCATGTAATGATATAGCCTTTGTCTCCAGCCTACATGTTCCGATGTTAATATTTTGAATTTGATTTTGACATGGTAATAATGAATTATGTGTGATCAGGGTCTTTGAAACTGTTACTATCATATTTCATGTTTGACCTTTTGTGCATTGGTTGGCAGAAATCTAATGCACTCTTGGAGAGCCCTACTGGAACAGGGAAAACTCTATGCCTTCTTTGTGCTACATTGGCTTGGAGAAAGAGCTTTGCACCATTCTCAACTGGTAAAATTGAAAGAAATGGTCATACTGCAGGAGGCAAATCAGATGATGTGCCGTCATCATCTTCCCAAGGTAGTGACCTCCCAACCATAGTGTATACTTCACGCACCCACAGCCAGCTCCGGCAAGTTATTCAAGAATTGAAGAGGTCCAGCTACAGGTCAGAGTTTATTTTGCTCGTTCTTTTTATTTTACTCTTGAGATTTTCGGTACTTAATGAAAACTTCCATTGTGATTTTATTATTATGTTGCATGTGCAGTATCATTGTAATTTTTAATTTTATTCAATATGCAGGCCAAAAATGGTAATATTAGGTTCTCGGGAGCAACTATGCATTCATGAAGAAGTCAGTTTACTACGTGGAAAAGCACAAACAAATGCCTGTCATTATGTTTGCAGAAAGAAGGAAAAGCGTAAATGCTCTCATTTTGCTCGTGTTGGGGGTAATTTTCTTTGTGTATTTCTTCAAGTACATTTTTCCCATGATTCTGGTTATAATATTGTGGTAATATAATAACATAATAATATATATATTTTTTAAATTATTTATTAGCTTTTGTCGAATTTTGCATTGTCTTACTTATGGTGTCATATCTAAAATATAACCTGGATTACCTAACAGTGGATGATTATGTTTGATGTTGAACAGTAAATGCTGTGAACCATATTGTCTGGAGCATTTTGAGTTGTGTTTGCAATTGCAGTTCAGAAGCATGTAGTTTTTAATGTTTCAACTTAAGCCACTATTTATTTTTCACTTCCTCTCTTGTCACATATAGATGCTTATCTTCTCAGTCCCTTTGTTGCAAAACCTTGAAACTTTCCTTATGTGATAAAAACTTTTGGTCTTTTTTTTTTCATCATAAAAAAAGAGAGAAAATTCTGGGATAGTGAATACGTTCAAGCATAATTAGGATTTTTTCATTTTTCAAATAAGACAGAGAATTATGGTTCCTGGACTGTAAATTCCAAATACTGTGAAGCAAATAAATCAAGAATTTGACATTTTATTTGTTTGTTTTTTGCGATGATCATTTCAACAAAATCTGACTTCTGTGCATGCATTATGTTCCTTTGTTGTAGATTATGTGCGGCAGAATCCCCATCTTGGGGATGAACCTGTAGACATTGAGGATTTGGTAAATATTGGGAGAAGATCTGGCCCGTAGGTTCCAAAACTGCCATGCTTTCTTTATGTTGTGGTAAAATTAATAATAATAATAATAATAATCACTTACAGTGGTCTTGATTTATATTTATGTGCTAAATGCTTGTAGGTGCCCTTATTATATATCAAGGGAGCTCCACAAGGTGGTTGACATTTTATTTGCACCTTACAATTATCTTATTGACCGTGGCAATAGAAAAACTCTTAAAGTTGACTGGAATAACAGTATACTAATATTTGATGAAGCTCACAACTTGGTAAGTGGTAACAGCTGAGAACTGTCATCTAGATTTGGATTTGATCTTAAACTTTGAAAAACAGTGGATGTTGGTTTTCAAATCAGTTCCTTGTATTTCACAAAGCAAATTATTTGATGATGGTAATTTCCCCCATAAATTTATGAGTCTTGATGCTTAGATAATGTACTCAATGCAGGAAAGCATATGTGCAGAGGCAGCATCTTTTGATTTATCTTCAGGGCTTCTGACTGCTTGCATTTCTGAGGCAAAATCTTGTGTAAACCTTTCTGTGGCTAGGAGGGAACAGTCAAATGATAAATCACATAATCCAGATAACTTTGCTATCCTTAAAGGTATTTGTTGTATTGCCTTAGTCAGGATACATTTCAGAGTCAGGGTATAATGCAACTTTAATTACCTAATTTTGTAGCAGTGTGTACTTGATACATATTCTCCTCCTTTTGCTAGTGTAGTTTTCTGTTCAATAATGATTTTGCACCCACTTTGATGATAATTCTTGTTTTATTGTTTCCATATTGTAAGGTCAATTAGTCACAGTTCTGTTGAGTGAATTACGAATTTTGCAGCAATTCTTTTGAAACTTGAGAAGCGGATTGCTGAAATGCCTATTGAATCGAAGGACTTGGGATTCACAAAGCCTGGGCCTTATATTTATGAATTACTTGCTGATCTTAATATCACTCATGAAACTGCTTCTAAGCTCATGGACATAATTGAGGATGCTGCTGTGTTGCTTGAGGAAGACAAGCAGCAGAAGGCAAAAGACACGACCTGCAGGCTGGAAAGCATTGGTGACATCCTTAAAATAATTTTTAAGGAAAAGAACAATGCTCATGCGAATTTCTATCGTGTAAGCTTTCTATGTAATTTATTGGTCAATGAATTGTGCTATTTATATGGCAGCTAAGGCAAATTGTTATAGCATAATGGCTATGCTGGAGCCTTTCTATGCACAACTGCCAATATGGGTGTTGCTAAAGTGCTACCAGTTTTTATCAGTACACTTTCAGGTTTAGTAACTGCCATTTGGCTATTGCTCATTTTTAAAATCCTTTGATGTACTACATGTCATGCAGGACTCGACAAAGAGCTAATTCTCTGTTGTATTGCCTGCACCAATTCTCCTCTCTCTCTCTCTCTCTCTCTCACTTCTTGTTGTTAATTTGACACTTCTTTTTGTTCATTTTAGGTTCATATACAGGAGGTGGAGGCAAGGGTTTCTGATGTCTTAAAAGGTGATTCAGGGATAGGGATTATAACTGTACTTTCACTAACTTTTTTTTCCCTTTTACATTTTAAAGTTTCTGACAGTCTAAAATGGATTTGCTGAACTTGAAAATTGTATCAGTTTTCATTTGCAATGTTAAGCTAAAATTTGACCAACTTAATGGTAAATAATTAATTTGGTTTTCATGATGAGAACATGTTGGCAGAGTTGAACATTGTTACTGAAAGATAAATATTCGTTTTATCTTATCAGAATGGTTTTATACTTCCAATTACTTTTGTATGCAGGTAATGCTTCTAGAACACTCAGTTGGTGGTGTTTTAATCCAGGCATTGCTTTGGAAGAGTTTGCCCAGCTGGGTGTTGGCTCTATTATATTAACATCTGGAACGTTGTCTCCCATGGATTCCTTTGCTCAAGAGTTGAAGTTGTGAGTCTTTTTTGCTGAATATTTATTATGATAATTTCCAAGTTGATATAGAGGTGCTAATTGGAAAAGATGGCTGGCTGCCTCAGGAACTTCCCCATTCGGTTGGAAAATCCTCATGTTATATCCTCAAATCAGATATGGGCTGGTGTTGTACCAGCTGGTCCATCAGGACGATCATTCAACTCGTCTTTTAGAAATCGTGATTCTGTAGAATACAAACAAGAGCTTGGGAATGCTATTGGTACGCAGAACAACATGATGATATCTGCTTCAGTTATCTAATCATTAGTGATTGTTGTGTTAACTGATTTTTGTTTTCAGTCAATTTTGCTCGACTTGTACCTGATGGATTGCTTGTATTCTTTCCCTCTTACTACCTTCTGGATCAATGCATTGGGTGCTGGAAGAACATGGTAAAGCATAGAAAAACACAAGCACTTTACTTCTATCAAAATCTGCGTGTTTTCATTCTGTATTTATTGTGTTTGTTGATTCATTTTGTTGCAGAGTCATGCCAATTCAACAACCATATGGGAAAGAATTTGCAAACATAAGAAACCTGTAGTAGAACCTAGACAATCCTCACTGTTCCCTTTGGCAATTGAGGTACTACTAATTAGTGACTACAAGTTTAATTAGCATGATTCTACATTCATTTGCTTGCTAATGGGATTTATACATGCACGCATGTTTGACCAGGACTATATGGTGAAGCTGAAGGATACCTCAACTTCTGGTGCAGTTTTTTTTGCTGTCTGTCGTGGGAAGGTATGCTTCGTTTAGACTTTAACCAACTCTATTTTTTTTTTCTGGGTGCTCAATCTTATTTTTGCAATCTGTGTTCACTAATGAAAATGGGCAGAAATGCTTTTAATATGCTGGAGGTTGTTGAAACTCATAATGATGAGAATGTTTAAAGGTCATATAGCATAAGAATCTAGTGCCAATTATTGATGTTGTTAGATGCAATATTTTAATTCTTTTTTTCCCCTTCTTGGCTTGGTAAGCCTTTGGAATATCACAACATATAATTAACAACTCGTGACTGCCTTTAAAAGTGTAATTAGAAGTGCTATAAACAACTAAATATCACAGAAATCTGTCATTGAATATGAGTCCATCATGTCTGTTGCTGCTCTTTTCTCTACCATGCATATGGATGCATTTTATCAACTACCTCCATAGTTCTATAGAGGTCTTATAGCATGATGCTTGCATGATCTTTGTTAGCATCTGGATTAACTTAATAGTACAGTCATCCGCAAGCTACTGATGAGCCAGTAGGACAAGTTGATTTTTGTTGTATGATCTTTCATGAAGTACTTTTCTCTGAATTTATATTTTTTGGTCTGTATAAGTGCATCTCTTGATTACAAATGGTATTGTGACAACTGATAATGTTTCTATTGCAAATTTGAACTTTATGTATGCTTGATGGAATATCATCTCCATTTTCAGGTTTCTCTGAAGTGTTTGTTATTAATTTGTCAGGTGAGTGAAGGGTTAGATTTTGCTGACCATGCTGGTAGAGCTGTGGTGATAATTGGCATGCCCTTTCCATCAAGGACTGAGCCTAAGGTTCAATAATCTATTACTTTTCTTTTCCTCGGGAATAATCTATTACTCTTCTTTTCCTCGGGACTTTCTTACTAACTTGCTGTGGGATCAATGACATTCAAAGAATCATTGTTTGTATATCAAAGGTTTTAATTTGCTGGATCTTAATAAAGGATTGGTGATGTTAAAACACTTAATTGGCACTGTTATTGTATTTGGTAATCAATTCATTTGTTAGTAATCATTTTTGTCTGACTCAGTGCGTCCATCACCTGGCTGTTATCCCTCCAGAATTTATGTTTTCTGTAGGAATTAGATTTTGTGTTTATTTTATTCTTATGATTGCAATTTTTTCAATCATTTGTGTAAGTTCACTTTCCAGAACAATGTTAGCTTATCCTAAAATTCTGTATGACAGGTTAGATTGAAACGTGAGTTCTTAGATGAACAGTTGCAGTTGCAAAGGAATGCATTCAAGGTAATGGGAATGTGCATGCTGATGGATTTACCGTTTGAAATTTCTATCCTGAAAATCATTCACAGCATCTCTATTGCTTACTAATTCATTTAGATACTGAAGCTACAGGTTCTTAGTGGAGAAGCTTGGTACACACAACAGGCATCAAGAGCTGTGAATCAGGCTGTTGGACGTGTTATTCGTCATTGCAATGATTATGGAGCAATTATTTTCTGTGATGAAAGGTCTGTTTTACCTGTTTCGGAAAATTGAATGTTATAGTATTAGTATTACCTGACCTTTCGTTGAAATATATATAAGAATGCCAATCTTCAAATTGGTTGGCATTGTCTTTAAGAAGCCATTACTGATTCTACAAGTTTCTTCCATAAATAGTTGGCATAAGGTTTGGTGGCAGTTATAGTTACAGATGAGATGCTGTTAATAGCTTTATCCCTAGCATTAAGATTTAGATTCTTGCAACTCATGCAACATCATCTCAATGTGGACAGATTTGCAAATCCAAATTCTCAGTCCCAAATATCACTTTGGATACAACCTTATCTCAAGGTACAAGCTACTGGTTTTGGAATACTGATTATGCTCAAAGAAGTTATTTTTATTAATATATCTGCTGTCTCAGAGTTATTCCAAATTTGGGGATGTGGTTTTTACATTGAGCCGCTTTTTCCGAGATGCATCAGTTCGCACTTCTGTCAAGCCCAAGTTGATAAAAAGTGAAGTCATGGGTAATAGTATCTTAACAATATCAAAAGTACCTTGATACTTAACTGTTGGATTCACAGCCACACACCCACACCCACACCCACACCCACACCCACACCCACACCCAAACTTGAATGTTTTAAATAGCAATCAAATTCTGTACTCTTCTTGTAGCATGGTGGCCAAATATTTTGACAATTAATGGAGTGGCCTCAGGGATCAATTTTCCATTGCTACGAAAAACTTCTCTTATTTTATTTTATTATAATTTTCCTTTTAATTCATTCAATTTGTTTATATTATTTAACTTATTTCACCAAGGAAACTTTTATCATGAAATTAATGGACACATTATTTTTAGTTTCCCAGGATGAGTTTTGTATTGTGAAATGTTGATACTTGATTGTTTAGAGTTCCCCTTATTTTTATTAAAATTCCAAAATTTTCAATCATTTAAATCTAATTTTTTTTTGCCTTTTGATCCAGTATTAGTCTCTTGAAATTTTTCCTTATCATTCTGCTTTTTAGAATAACTTTATAATTAAAATTTGAAGTATTTTGATTCTGAAATTTTTGTTGTATTTGATTTGATTTTATTTTGTCAAATACTTATTTGAATGTATATTTTTTTTTTTGAGAAGTTGTATTGAATTTATATAACATAGAACTGTGCAAATTTGTTGCAAGGTACGTACATATTAAATGTGTAATTTTCAGTTGTTGATTTAAAGATTTTTTTATCTAATAGGATATTATTAAACATTATTAATTTAATTTAGTAAGATACTAAACTGAATTTGACTAAATTATTATTTATTAGTTCAATTTTGTTTTGTTTTTTATTGTGATATATCTTATTATTCTTCGTATTAAACTGAACAACTTTTATTGAACTATTATTCAAAACATATTAAATGATAAGTTTGTTTGTTAGACATAATTTGAACCTAACTTGAATATTTCATGCTGGCCCCCATAAAAAGAAATATTGGCTCCACACCTATCCATGATACATCTCTCTTTTCTTCATAATATTTAGCTGCTTCTGGTTGGCATTTAGATCAGCTCTACTCCATTTCTCAATCATGGATGGCATCTTAGGAAAGGGGTTGAAGTTGGGGTAGAACTGTTCTGGAAAAGGATTCATTCCTAAATAGTGGGAAAGGAAATATTTTTTGATTTTCTGGTTTGATTGAGTCCCATATTATTTTCTTTTAAAAGAAAACTGATCCAGGCTGTAACTTTTCCTCAACGTCCTTGTGCAGAAAGTGTCAAAGAGGTGAAAATTTCACAGCCTGTGAGCACATTTCACCCGGACAATTTTCAGACTTCGGTAAATCCTTTATTTCTTTCATTTGCTCATGCTTCTATTACAGTGTTCTGTTCTTTTCATCAGCTTTTGCTTGATCAATATATCTGCAGAGCACCCTGATTGATCAGAGTGGTACATCAAAATCATTATCTTCATTACTAGAAGTCAGAAGAGGTAAGGAGTCAAGGCAACTGGAGGAGGTTCTTCCTGCCAATCGCTCATCTCTTTCTACATCGAAGGAAAATCAGGATCTCAAATTGAAGTATTCTAGTGGTTTAATCTATAATGACAATAGATTGATAACGCATGGGATGAAACATATGCAACATCAAAGTAATGAGATAATTGATTTGACTGAAAAATCTTCATCAGATGAAGTTCCAAGCAAAGCGAAATTTTTGTTACCATGCCTTGATAAGAAGCGTAAACTATCTTACTCAGATCGTGGTCTAATGAAACAGATTGATAACAGTCAAGATTATACATCTAACAGCAAAAGGTCACATTCAACTAGCTTTTGTGCCTCTTCTAGTTTGGTGACAAAAGTAGAAAATCCACACAGTTCTGAGGATGGAAGCAAGCAAAACGCTGTTGTTTCAGCGTGTCCCAGCAAAGATCATGGTATTATTGCAGAAAAGGGTGGCGCTAGGTCCCTTAATCAGAATAAAAAAGTTGTTCAGAGCACTTCGGCACCTCCTAGAGATGAAGAAAAAAGAGGAGCTGCATTCCTGATTCAGGTGGAATGTTTTTCGCATATGAATAATTTATAACCATAATGTTCTTTGCTTTAAAATTGTAGAGGCAACTGTGAAGAAAACTTCTGCCGGCTAATTTCTAACAGAATGCAGGCTGTTGGATGTGTGGACCGCAGGACAAATTTCTCTACCGTAGCTTATTTGTTATATGGTTCTTACCCACTGTTCTGGCACTTCATGTTGGCACAAGGCTGTGGTTGATAGATTGATGTGATCTCCATGCACTTTATTCTGTATATAATATGATTAGTGATTTTCTTCTGATTTTAAAAATCTCACTGCCTTTTTTTCTCCTGATAATTTGTTTTTCTTTTCTTCTGTTGATTGATGTCTACATAAGCGAATGGCATGTCTGGAAAGGTTGGCAGTAGTTAAATACCATGTCAGGACCTCTGAAATATTTATGAAGCAATTAACCTTCCCACTTCCTTTTCTTTTCTGTTTTAGCTGTCTGAAAAGTTTGTCTGTTTGATTTTTCTGTTTTCTGTTGTTTCCAGACTTACTGAACTTATTGGTAATTTCTCAACTTATATCTCACAGGTCAAAGAGAAACTTTCAGCAGCAGAATACAAAGAATTTGTGGAGTTTATGAAGGCACTGAAGTCCAAAGCCATGAAGATAGGAAATGTTTTACAATCCATTGTGAGATTATTTTCTGGGCCAGAAAGGTATCCTCTTCTTAAAAGGTATGGAATTGTTAATTTCCTTTGATCCAAACTTAGGTTACCGTGTGGCAACCATGCTGCCTCAGGCTTTGCTTTTCAACATTACTTTCTTGTTAATTCTCCCTGCAAGTCTAGATTGGATGCAATGGTGTTAGAATCTAACCATAAGCTGTTAGGATATTTATTGCCTTAAAAAGCTGGATTCTTATGCTGGAAGATGCTGTATAAATTGAAGCAATTTAATGTTTTATTATATATTTATTGCACTTGATTTTTCAACGATCAACTTCTTCATTGGTGGAAAGATGGTGATTAACGATTTACTGTTGGCTTCTAGCAGAACTTCACCTTTGTGCTATTTTACTTATATTTCATTTTCCCTTTGCCTCTGACACTTTTGCAACGACTGGTTCTATTTTACGAATCTATCTAGGTCTCTCAACTTCTCTGGGACTTTCTTATTTATTGTGATTTGTTGACTGTTCAATTCTTTCTTTCTTCTGAAACAAACTTGTGAGTCCATTTCTAAGTCTTTTTATCTTGAAAAGGATCAAATTGTTCAATGGAACTTTCACTGCAGATGGAAAGATATGTGTGGCTGTACACAATTTGAAAGGCTGGCACAATATTTTATATGAAAATACCACTGATGTGCTACAATATATTACATAATTCTTGATTTCTTATTGTCTTGAATCTTTGAATCAAATAAGCATTTGTTCTGCATTCTTCAGTATCTGAGCCTTGACTATTTTAAATATCAAGATTTGAAAAGCAAGTCCAGTATCATTATTATTATTATTGTTATGTATTCCTCAGTGTTCCTGTATATGAAAATAAAAAACTAAAATTTTTGCTCTAGGCTGTTTGATCCAGATATCAGGATCTCACTTTGATATTGTCATTTTCAACAGGTTCAAAGATTATATTCCTGAAAAATATCATTCTTTGTACGAGCAATATCTTGAAGCCAATGATGAAACACTTTTAAATCAAAGTAACTCTACCACTGTGGTATAAAGTTCAAACAAAGTGACTCTACCATTGTGGTATAAAGTTCAAAGTCCGTGACTTTTGCTCTATGATACCAGTCCAGTTCAAGAAGAGTTGAATTTTATTTTCAGTTACATAATGCAGCATAAGTGGTTAGAGGAACTGTGCAGCTTCATCATCGCAACTGCTGCTCTTGGTTGAGAATGCTGATTGATGCCATAAAATTGGCAATTTCTGTCACCGAATATTCCTGGTGCGATTGCTGTGCAAATAGTAAGTAGATGTTGATTAGGATGTTTTGGAATTTATTGGCTGTGTTTTGGTTAAAGGCGGCACAGAGAGATGATTTTTGGTTGGACAATCCTTATAAGAAAAACCTATTCTGACAGATAACAGCAAGTGAAATTGTGAGGGAGACAATTAGTTGGTGTCTGAGGTCATGTAACTAATTGTATATAAATTTTAAAGGGAATGAAAGGTTAAGCAGGTTTGTAGTTTTCCAGTTTCTGTACATAACTAAATTTTGTTTACATGTTTATTAAGAAATTAGAGATGAGAGTGAGGAAAACGCTTTTCATTATAATTTACTTGAATTCGGACTTCTTGAGATATAAAATTTGCTCTTATTTTATTTGTTTAATTCGTTTGATTTTTTTTTTTTTTTAATCTTTCAAGAGTCGTGTAATTAACATGTTCGGTTCCAACCCGTGACCATAAAACTTGCAATCTGCCCTTGGCCCACTTTTTTTTTTTTTCTTATAGAAATAATAGCAGCAAAGCTTATATTTTTGCCAAAATTATTATTTATTTCTTTTCCTTTATCTAAAATAAAATTCTGTTGGATAAGAATTTTACTTCTCTAAATTCATAGCTTGATTTAAGCATTTCAGTTCCACTTTAGAATTTCATTCCCTAAATTAAGGGAAATTTTATAGAATCATATCATGTAGTTCTTCCCAAAATCTTAAAACATTGGGTAAGTGAAGTGAGGCTTTTAAATTTAGTTAACCATATGCATATGCATATGCATAAATGAAAAGAAATGTGTAATATGAATCGCCGGGGAACAAACAACAGACAGAACGCACTCTCACATTACCAATCCAAATAAACAAACGTCTCGGAAATTACTCATTTTCGTATAAATAATGCATATTGCATGTGCTGCCTATCCCAAATAACGCCAAAATCAACCAATTTTTATTTTTATTCTCCTCTATTTCTTTCATTCATTCATTCATACATTAATTTCATTTTATTCCTTAAAAAATTGGGAATTAAGTTCCATATCCATAACCAAAAACTTACGTAACATCCCTCGATTTCCTTCTCCTCTCTATTGCTCCACTTCGATTCCTCCTCCGTGATCTCACCGTCGCCGGTGCTTGATTGGAAAGTTTTCGCAGCCCCACAACAATATCCACAAAAGCATTTAATATAAACTTATGTGACTTTTCTTCATTTAAATCCAAAAAACAATACAAAAGTTCTTGCATGAATTCCCAATCAACCTTTCCTTCTCTTTCAATTCTTGATTCTACCATTTCTTGCATTGACCCACGGAAATCATCACTAGGACTTGTAGAATACCTTATGACTGCAATACAGTCTTCCGGAAGTTCCACGCCGTTATCATTTCCGTTACCAGGATTTTCAAGATTTTGTGTATTATTACTTAATGTAGAATTAGAAGAACTCGGTCGTCCTTCTTCCGAAGAGGAGGAGGACGTGACGGTGGCAGTGGTGGTGGCAAGACTCGACCTGGCCTCCTCAATAAGCGAGCTTGAAGATCCTGCCGCCACGAAAAATCGGTGGGAACCAATAAGGTCCGGTGGTAGCTCGAAGGTTGATTTAGGAGAATCATAGACAACCTTAGGGCTATCGTCGAAATGATAGCTTTTCTCATCATCTTCTTCTTCTTCAATATTGTCATTATTTATATATAAAGATTTGAAATTCTCTAAAAGAAAGCGATCAACGTCGGAGAGCGTAGCCGCGCCGTCTCTGAGATTAGGTTTTTGATCTTTTTCAAGATTATGAGAACGATTAAAACCAAAAGAAGGGGATTTAGGATATTTACAGCTTGGTAAAATCCAGTTTTTAGAAGGGTTAGGGTTCTTGATCTTAGAAAGATATTCTTGAAGGGATTTTTGAAGTTTTTTTGGCATTTTTTTGCTGGAAGTTTGTTCTATAATTTGGTTTAGAACATGGGTTCTCCTGATGCTGTTGCTTTATAATGTTGTGGTGTTGTGTTTACATAAAAGATTATGGAGGTTTGAAAATAAATATGCGTTTCTTTAATGCATTAATAAAAATAACAGAAAAGAACGAGTTTATATTAATTGCTTGCTGTTTTTGAAATTTTGAATATATATATATATAGATTGTTGAGTTGTGCCAAAGATGCAAAATTAGGGATGGATTAGAGGTTGTTAATTAATTAATTTATTTTTCGAAAAAGATGGAAGGGATTTTATGGAGTTAAATTAATTATTTTTTCTAAATATGGAAAATAAATCTGGTTTTTATTGACTTTGGTTTTCTTGCGTTTGGTATTTAATAATGATGGAGTCCATAGGATAATTAATTTACTTCCAAATGCCGATTAATTAATTTGAATTGAGAGGTACTTACTAATAATATGCATAAATTAATTTTGAGATTTTGTACCTGCCAAATTTAATGAATTGCTTCCTTTTTTATTTAGAGGTTGGATTGAGCAATATTTTAAAAATAAGCAAATATTGTAATGATTTAGGACTTATTGAAAATACTATGTTATTTTAAGATGTTAATTTTGCTCTAACTTGCAAACTAATTTTAGGGTTTTCTCTGGGAGACTTCGTTGGTCTTATTGATGGATATATTTGTAGTTATTTTTATTTGATTTTTTTTTTTTATTATTTCGTATTAGTTTGTATGCTGGTTAGAGGGGAGGAAGTTTATGATAATTTAGTGGAAATGACTCACTTGTCAATTGATGGAGAATGTGAGGATGGTTTGGAGATGCACATAGAAGATGAAGATAGGAGGGGGTATAATTATTCTGTCTCTGGTTTCCTGGTCGATAAAGAGATCAAATTTAACGGCATGAAGCAGATAACGATTGTCTTATGGAGACCATTTATGTGAGTTATGATTCATGGGCATTTATAGAAACGAATCCAAACAATTGCTCTTAAAGCAAGTATATGAGGGCTCGGGTGTAGTCGAATGTCAGGTTATCCTCAAGAAGAACATAAACTCTAACGTAAGGAAGGGGAATGGTTTTGGGCAACATGAGAAGCTACCTAGTTTATGCTCCCCATGTAGTCATCTTGGCCACTCGGAGAATTTTTGTTGCTTACTCCTTCAGAAGTGAGGTGAACAAATTGTTCGGAATTTAGACCTTGAGCTACGAGCTCCAAATCACAAAAACTCTATTAACATTGAAGCAAAGTTGGGGGATCAAAGGAAAACATTGACTTGAAGGAATCAATTTAATGAACGATTTGATTCACTTTCCTCATTATTGGAATTTAAATTTTGAATTTCGACAGGATATGCCAAAATTGACCCCTTAAATAGTCAAATTTGAGCCTCAAACTTTGCAACAAGGCCTATAGCCTCGTGTTACTCTTCAAAATTGTCCGATTCGCAAAATTCTTTCTAAAAAACTATTATGGGTATCGAACGAACACCGCATCCAAAAGTTCGGCCTTTTTCTTCATTGTGCCACTAATCTTACCATGGTTAAGGTCTTCCATGAAATCCAAAACTAGCTGCTCCGCATCCAGCTTGAAACAACCATCGGTACAAAAGTTAAAATTGGAAATGGTGAACGTATTAAAGCTAAAAGGCAAAGAAACTTTGTCTATTGATTACTGGATCATACACTTATTTCTGATGTTTTGTTTGTTCTTGACAATGATAAGATTATGTTAAGTATTGGACAGTTGTTTAGAAAGCGTTATGAACTGCTCTTGAAAAATAGATGTTGCATAGTGAACTATCAAAGAAAAGAGGTGTTCAAGATAAAAATTGAATGCAAAAGCTTTGTTCTTTGATACACTAGAATAGGAATAAGGTTTATTTTATTTTATTTTATTTTTTATTGCACAACAAATGGACATTAATGTTAAAGAAGTTTAAAAAGAATGCAAAACCGTCAAGTCTTAAATATGATAAAAAAAAAAAGGTCGTCTTAAATCTGAAAAATAATTGAAGACTGTCAAGTCATGATATTTAATAAAAATTTGATGGGATTGTCAAACTCATAAACTGAAATGCTCTAAACTCCTTCAAAGTATGAGTACAGTGTGTTAAGTCTACCCCTTCTTATTATATATGTCATTTAAGTTTTTTATTTTTAATCAATACGTGACTATCCACACTTTTTGAAAAATAATGTCAAGTAGAGAATGACATTGACATAGACTTTTTAAAATAATAGTATAACGATTAAATTATTGAGCCTCTTAAAGTTAAAATTATAAAATTCTATGTTAATATATATCCTAAGTCATAAACGAAATTTTGGTACCACCCATTTTAATCAACAATAGTAATACTCATGCAACATGCATATATCATCATCAAATATGTAAACAATTACATTATTTTACTAAATTATTTCTTCACCTTCTATAGCAAATTGCATATATAGTGGTAAAATAATAGTTAGTTGTATAAAAAAGCTGCAAGCATGAACCCACATCTCATCTTAACTCTTAGGATAATTTATAATTATTTTGATTTAGAAACATAGTCTTATAAATAACCTTAAGTAATTCTTAATAGACATAACACTTGTTTGAGAGGCAACATATATATAACTCTTATTGAAGAGGCACAATCACTTTATTAACTGCAAATTTTAGTTGTTGAAACAGTTTTTTTTTTTTTTTTTTTAAAACTTAAATAAAATATTAATTCCAAAAATAAAAAAATCATTTCACATTGCATAAGTCTAACTAAAACTGCTGAAAATTATATAGTATTGAACCCTTTCATGCATGTGGAGAGGGGAAACAGTCTTAATCCCTTCTCAAGTTTTTATTTTTTTTTCCCTAAATTTTGGCATTAATAATAAACTAGTGGAATAGCCGCGTTACGCGGCTTGGTTTATAATATTTTCTTATAACTTTTTGTGTTTTAACTATTATTTATCTATTAAAATAGATTATTTAAAGATAATATTCTATTTGAACTATTTAAAAGCCTACGTTTTTTAAAGTTTTCCAAACAAAAAAATTCCGTAAAAATATTATATGTTGCAACAGTAGTTAGTTAAATATTATAAATTAAAAGAAAAATCAAAATATAAAGTAGCCTCCCTATCTAAATAAATAGAAATCAGTAAATATTCAAAAAGTAGAATAAAATTACACATGTTCAATTTTACTGAATCATAATAAGTGTATTCATAACTCATAAGAAGCCTCTCAACAATAACTATATGACTACATTTTAGCTATAACCAACCCTTAATCCTTGCAGGGTTGTTTAGCAATGAATTTTCTTGTGTGACAACAATTCCCTGTATGGATATCAATTTCTAAATGAAAAAGAAATTGCCAAATGGGTGGTGCTTTGTTCACAAACCCCCAAGGTAGTATTAAAAAGAAAAATAGTTAGTTTATAAAATTAATTGATTTATGTTTAGTAGTATATTCTGACTATCTAAATTATAGGTAACAAATATATTACAGCAGCTAATTAAGCTACGATTTAGAAAATAATTTAAAATTATAGAAAATAAAAAATTTTAAAAATTCAAAAATTTATCAAAATAAATAATTGAAATACTAAGTAGAGAGATGTGCTTTTAGTTTGGGTTTGTGTTGTGCAGGTAAATTACACATTTTGCCAGGGAGCAATGACCCAACGATAGGTGAAGTTCTGTGTTTTAGAGAAGTATTGAGTTGGTTGAAGACTTTAAAATTTTCACCGATTTGTGTTGAAATGGATTGCCTGGTTTTGATTCAAGTTTTAAAATCAAAAGGAATAATTCTTATTTTTCAATGCTTATTGATGATTGTATCATTCTTTTTGGTAAGCTAGATAGAGTTTCTTACTCTTTTGTTAAAATATCAGCGAACCAAGTCGCTCATATGATAGCTAGAGCGTTTGGTTCTATAACTGATTTTCATGGGGTGTATGATCCTTTTTTTTTTGTATGAAGTTTTACATTTTGATATGAATAATATAAACTATACGCAAAACTTCTATTAAAAAAAAAAGAAAGATAGGAAGATGTGTTCTAAAAACTCTCTATCTCTCAGTTTTAGTGATTATTAAAAGTTAAAAAGCAATAGAACAAAAAATTATAAAAAATTATAGAATATGATTTAAAAGAAGCAATTGTTTTTATTTAAAAGGAACATTAACTATATAATTACTGGGCAGTTGGCTATTAAGAAATTATATTTAATTTAAGTTATAGTATAATCATTAAATAGAAAAAAGAATAAAACTTGCATACGTACTATAAAGAACAAATTTTTTATTTTCTTACAAAAACAATCTAAATATTATTAATATTATTGTTTTGGGAATTATGAACATGATGGACAAGTTTACTAAATTAATTTTGACCCTTTTCAGTTTCAATGGCCGTGCTCATCTATTTAACCATTGGAGCTAATGGTTAGGTTAACTAGCAAGCAATTACTAATTGAGATGAAAATGACAATTTGATTCAACAATAGTTTTATGAGAATATTAACTCTTCCATCAAAGAATTAGTAAAAAAAAAAAATGTGAGAAACAGCACATCGACGATGACGAAGCCACGTTCAGAAACATGTTGTTTACCTACGCCATGCATTTATATTTTAGTTTATAGACAAGTAAACGAGTTGTGCCATAGTTTAACCATATTCGAGTTTACAAGTAGTAAAATACTAAATTTTTTTTTACCAATATTCCAAATTCTTTTGGTTTTGAAAATTTCATCATGAATCTCTTATGATAGGTTGGTCTCAAATTCTAATTCTGAAGTAAGAGTGCAAAGAATTAGAATGAGATAAGTCATCCATTTACATAATCACAATTTTTTATTAATAGCAAGTATTAAACTATCAGTGAGAGAAAAATTCTCTATGGATGAGGATGAAGAAGATGGCACTGGTGAAATGCTTTCAACAAAAGCCGAGTGTTAGTAGGTGAAAGGGCAAAGTACGATTGAAATGCTTGGCGAGGTGAGAGTTGGCCGTTTTGCTTATGGTTCGACCGGTACATAGCAAGGATGAAGGCTCAGAAATTGGGAAAAGTTCTGAAATTCTTTCTGGATGGCTGGTGAAAAGTGGTAGGGGTAATTAGTGGGTTTCAAAAAGGCTAGTAATTGGGCTGAAATGTGGGTTAACAATGACCCAATTTGAATTGGGTTGATGAACTTGAGGGATATGACAGCATTCTAACTTACAAAATTAAGTTTATTAGATATCATATTTTCCAATTACAAAATAAAATTTTAACTATGTTTAAAAAAAATTTTTTTTTTAACACATAAGTTGTTGCATTATATAGAAACAGAAGCTTCTAATTTCTTCCCTTAAATAATAAATTGAAGAACAGAAGTAATAAGTCATCATACTCTTTGCTCACTCGGAAATACTAGTTGTAAAGTCAGGAATTCAATGCATGAGATGAAAATATTTGGCAAAGTCCAATTCACATCGTTAATATAAATAAAGAAAGTTCACTTTTTTTTTTTTTACAAAATGACTCTTTGTTTTCTTATAATAAAATGCCCAAAAATTGTTTTTTTTTTTAAAAACAAGATGACTTTTTTTTTTCCTTTTAATAAAATGTCCAAAAATTGCTTCTAAAATTTAACGAAATTATTTTTTTTTTCTCAATTGTGTCTTGTTTATTTTTAAATTTTTAAAAATAAAAAAATTGAGACCAAATTTATTTATATATCCCTTTATTTTTTCTAGGGGAGGGTGCATTTCAGTAGCTTGCTACTCGATCTCTCTCGTGTGTCACTCATGCATTGCAGCTACTAGGTCTCTGCAAGGGACTCCACCGATATAAGTCCTTAAAGTTTTTATGTTTGATTTAATATGGCTTAAATCTGATTAGAAATGAACATTTATTATGTTTTTTAAGTTTGGTATGAATAAAAAGCATCTTGCTTACCTTAATAACAATTCTCATGATATTAGTAATAATACTAATGTATCATAATTAAAAATTAGTATAAGCATTGTATTATAATTGAATTCATTAATAAATAAATAATATACCATTATATTTTAATTGGAAAATTTAAAGCAAAATAATATTTTTATTAATAGTATATTTTAATAAAAAATTTTGAATTCTAATATTATTAGTATTCTAATTATGATATATATATATAATATTGATTTTATATTACTAAATATAACCAATTATATTTTTTTAAAGTAATTTCACAACTTACTCGATTTTAATTTAGGAAAAATATAATTAAAAAAATATTTTGATCACATACTATATTAAAATTCTGATTTTTCATTCATAATTGAACTGCAGCAAATGAACATGAACATAAAAAATAACAATACTAAATTTAAGCAAGACAATAACAAGTCGTAAAAAAAATACGATGACAAAGGATATCTAGAACGAGTATAAATATTTTTACAAAACTACTAAATTAATTAATTTATACAATATGTTATTTTAATTATTTATCTAATTAATCACAAAATTTTTAAGTTATTTTATAGATAAAATTATTATAAGATAAAATATTCGTATAATTAATAAATTTAATTAAATAAAAATTATAAAATTGACTAGGGAATTTCTAAAATAAAAATAAATATGTAAATAAATAAATTTATTTTAATAAAATTTTAAAAAATTATATTCATATAATTAATAATATTTTACATAGATACTCTATTCTACTTGGGGGATTTGGGGAAGGAGATTAACAAGTCTCGAACCCAGGACCTCAGGTCCTAGGAAAGAAGTACCTTACCACCAAGCCACTTCTTGGGCTTTAATTAATGAATTAATACAAGAATTTGTTATTTTTATATAAATTTTATTACTATTGTTATTATGTAATTAATCAAACTAACTATAATATCAATAACGAGAATATATAATGAGTACAACATAAGCTAAGAAAAACTAGTAGTAAACCAAAAGTCAAAGCCAGGTATTCCATGCTATGGGTGAGAGAAAAATTGTTAGGGTTGAAAAATTCTTCTATTAACAACAGAATAGAATTATAGGAGGAGAAATCTCACTCAACTACAAAAAACCAACTCTCTACATAAAACCTTACAATTTTCTCTCTACTAAGAACACTCACTCTGTTTTTCTCTCATCATCTCACACTCTCACTATCTGTTTTTATTATGTGTATACAATACAGAAGAAAAGCCTTTAGATTTTTGGTGCAGAATAGACTTTGGAGGAGCATCTTGCTTTTGTGTAATTGGAAGACATAATAATGTCTTTGTTGGAAGACATAATTATAATGTTGTTTTTGGCTCTATTATTTGACTTGACTGGACTTTTACAAAAATAACTATGTTTTGGCAAAAATTAATCCCACGTCGTTAAGATACAAAAATAACCAAGACAGCAGGCACTATAAGTTGAGTGACTCTAGAGCATTCACATTGTATCTTTGATCAATATTTAAAATCTAATTTTGATTATTAAGTAGCAGGTGAGGTGAGGCTGCCAAACTGCCTATATTCCAATGCCATGTAATGTAAGCAATCTGTCGAGGAGCATTCTCAGTATTGTTTGAAGAATTAAGCTGTGCATTCACCTCGTTTACATATCTAGAGACATATTTTAGGCCATAAATTAAACTACTTGTTATATAAATTCTTTCTAGAATGAACTTTCTTTTGTCCCATGTTTGAGTAACCTTCATTCAAACCTTCAACATTTTTGGTACAAAATCATGTTTCACCTGACAATTGGTACACAAAATATATTATTTAGCAAAAAATTATTATTATTATTATTGAAGTTAGAAATTGACCTCCAACGTCGATCTACATGAACGATGTTTTGCTCACCTGCGTCAATCTGGTCCTTGGCATAGACGTCGACCTCCATTCGACTGAACCATTGAAGGCAATGGTCACTTCTTCGTTAGCGTCGATCTTTATTGGGAATCAACAATCTACGACCTCAAGCATTTGAACCTTCGGGAATCAACGATGGCACCTCCAGATTACTGAAGCTTTGGAGACCTCCGGATTGGTGAAGTTTTGAATGCCAGTGACGAAGATGAAACTCTCCATTGGCTTCAGGGGAAGAGACAGAGGAGGGAAGGAGATAAGAGAAACAGAGAAGAAGAGGAGGGAGAAGCTTGGTTGGGGTTGATTTGAGAAGGAATAAAGAATGAAGAGAGAAAATTAGGGATAGAAGGAGGAGAGAAAGAGGCAGGTGGCAGGATCCTGACTTAGGATTTTAGGGTTTTGTGGAGAAAGATACGTGTATATATATAATGGGTTTGGTTCAATTCGGTTCGGTTCTCAGACACCCAGAACCGAACACTAAACTGAATCAATTGATTTCCAGATTTTTAGCACCATAGATCAAACCAAATCACTTGGTTAAATGATTTTCAGTTCGGTTGTGATTCGCAGTTTATTATGGTCACCCTTAAAAATAACTATGTTTTGGCTGGTTGTATTGCTAGTAACTTTAAGTGCATTTGAACCCATATCGTAAAGATACAAACATAACCAAGGTAACCGGCACTATAAATGGAGAGACTCAATATGAACAAAATCATACCACTTGATATTAAATTTATTTTTTTAGGGGGAGGGTCCGTTTTTGTAGCTTTTCCTGTTTGATTTGATTTGGCTTCATGCCTGATTAGAAACAAACGAGAGATCTTTGTTTGTTACTTTGAATGAACAAAATGCATCATGAATTGAGTTTGGAAGACAGTAAGCTTTGCATATGCCCTAGTTTATACAATTAACAAGTCACATAGTAGCTTTTTATATTTTGCAGTTCAGAAACTTTTGAATAGAAAAATGAAGAATTACCATCGAGGTAGCTTAGAAATTCCACATTAACTCCTTGCATTATCCACGTATTTACTTGTTTCATGCATAATAATAATAATAAAACAGTGCTTTCCCATATTCTTCGCAACGTTTTCATTTAAGTAACCAACTGGTGCTGGTATGATTGTTTCGACATTCTTACACTTTAAACAAAGTTCGAGGTTAGATCTTTGTGAATACAGAATACCTGCATATATGTATATATCGGCGTATACCAATTTTAGAGCATCATTGGCCAGTCTACTGCTGTTTGAAAACTCTGGATTCTGCTCCTGAACTTGGCCGTATATCAGTGTAAGTCTATTGGCTCAGGTCTATATTGCATCTAAATGTTAACTTTTTCCTGATTTACTCGTTAATAAAATGATTATTTATTTTGGTAACCCAAAAAAAGAGAAACAATTAAGCAGGATCTCAAGTAAGCTCAATAAACCAAGCTCACATGCATGGTGGATAAGCCAAACTCAAGGTCGGCTAGCTTATCAAAGAAACTCTAAAGCTTAGTTTGTTTACTTTTTGAGCACATTTAGAATGCAATTTATGATCAAGAGCCTGAGTGGTTTGGGAATAGATCAGGTCAGTGAAGTAATCTCGTGTAATACATATAAAATTTAGACTACTCTAAATGGAAATAGCTTGACTATACTTGGTATATGGGGTGTAGGCATACACCAAACCAATCTAATTGTAATATTTTAACAATTTTGGACTATTTAGCCCTTTCTCTTTCTAGTTCATTTGACAAAAATACCCTTTTTAAATTAGTTTCTTTGTTTGCTATTAGATTGGTGCAATGCATCTCTGGTGCAAGCAAGTCATTCCACATCGTTTAGAGCTCAAATCCCTGATCCAAACCTGCCAACCTATACGAAAGCGATGGTAGATTTCACCCATCATAGTGAGGGTAAATTTCACCCATCATACCTGAAATTTAACCCTTACAACAAAATGGTCCTTAAACTTTACTTTATAACATAAGAGTCAATGTTTTTTACTCTTCTTTCAACTATCATCCTCTTGGTCCTGGAATACAAAATCCCGCCCGCGAGTAAGAATGTGGCAGGTTACCTGTCATAAGAAGACAAATTAACTTGTAAATGTATACCCAAAAGGACTTATTTGAAAAAATTCTTAAGGTCTACGATATAATTATATTCTATCTTCTTCAAAGAAAAAGTTCTGTTATTGTTTGAGTTATCTAGTGGTCAAAAACTGCAGTTGCCAACAAATCTCGAACGAAATTTAATGGAAAAACTAATGGAGGGACAAAATAGTGTAATGAACCTAAAATATAAGAACAAAACATATTATTATACGAAATATGACAACAAAATAGTTGAATTTTTAAAAATATATGAACAAAATTGTATTTCTCCCAAAAGTATATTAAAAAACATTTATTTCAAATTCATAAACTAAAGATAGAGATCTTATACGATGAAAGCAAGCTATTATTGGGTCTTTACTAAAAAAATATGGAGTGCTCATTGTTCCAAGTGGCATGCATTGTTTCAAAATAGCTGGCCTTCTACAATTTCTTCATATAAAATTGTGTTTAGCAGAGTTTTTTGAGCTTTTTTGTTTGAAACACCCACAAAAATAAGAAATTGAAAGAGACAGACATGGCGAGCAATGCAAGAGAAGAAAGAAGAAGAAGAATTGTGGAGAGAGGGAACGATAGGTTGGCTCTGATCACCGGACAAGTACGGACCTTAGGCGATTCACCATCTCCTCACCCAACCCCTTCTAATCGTCCCCAACATCATCATTCACACACTGAATCTTCTCCGTCGATCTTGTTCTCTGCTAATGATCAGCCTCAAATCAATGGTATGCCACCCATTTCCATAAATCTTCTTCCATTAGGAATTCGAAACCTAGTTTACTGCCAGGTTTAGATTGCTCTTTCTATTAAATTATGCGTTAGCCTGCATTGATCAACCTCATATCTTTATGACGTTTAGAAATTTTAATCACTTTTTAATGATTGACCTAATGATAATGCGAATATCCTGATTAACCATTTTCTGTTAGAATTAATTTTATTTTTTTGAAATTAATTGAAACATAATATTCAAAAAAATTTTTTTTTCCCCAAAGTATTTGATATTTGTTAGTAGGATTTTTAGTTGTAATTGTTTTGATTGTAAGCTTTTTTTTTTTAACATAGATAGGCAAATTCTCTCGATTGTAAGCTTATAAATAGGCAAATTCTCTCGATAATCAAGGGAGTGAAAACATTTCAATTCTTGTGCATTTCGATCACTCCCTCTTCTTAAAAAATCCGACATTTTCCTTTTTATAATGATTGTCTTTGTATATTAATTCTGAATTATTGGTGTTTGCAGCTACTCCTGGGGTACCAAGTGACGCAAAAGGTTCAAAATTGGCAAAACTCAGGACAATCAGTGAATGTTCACCAGGATTTAAAGCATTCGACAGATCGAACCCAAAACCTGAGGCAGTTCCCGAAATTATAAAAAATCCTGTTTTTGACACAACAACTCGAACTCGTAGTTTGCCATCCACAGTCACACTTCCTTCAGTTCCAAAGCCTCAAACTCGGGCCTTTTTCTTCTCTTCCAAAAGGCTAAATTGCTGCATTATAGCATCTGAGAAAATTCGCGCAATCGCATCTCTCACCATAGGCATTTTAGCAGTTATATCTAACATTGAATGTTCAATTTTTGGATTTGACAATTTGAGTTGGACGAATTTTATTGTATCCAGGCCATTTTGTTTGATTCTTTTAACTGATATAACAATCGTGCTTCTGCAACTGCTCTGCGAGCCTGTGAATTTTGTTGCAGAAGAGACTGAAGAAGATAGAAAAGCGGATGGAGATAATTGGGATGGTGCTGTTAAATTATTGGAGAGGGGGCTAGTTTTATACCAAGCTACTCGTGGCCTTTTTGTTGATTGCAGTATTTATTTAGTTTTGGTCATTTCTGGCCTCTCTTTAGTGTAATTTTGGATGAATTCCAAGATTAATAATTACAATCAGTATTTTTCTAAAATGAATAATTATCAGCGTTTAGTGTTTAGTGCTTGAGGGTTCCACATTTAATTTATGTGTGAGAACTATTTATAATAAAATTTAAAATCCCCATTTCTTTGTTGACACAGAAGCTTCTCCATTTCCTTTTCCGCCTCTGAAGCGTACATGGACGAAAATTGACAAATCATCATTGCCTTTCATCAAACTGTTCTCAAGAGCCGATCCATGAAGACAACGAATCAAGAGAAGCAGAAGAAGCATAACAAATAATAGCCAGAGGCGATCATTCCGATGACAAAGAAGGTTGTAATTCAGTAAACAGATTAAACATAATTTCTGCGAATTATTAAATCCTGTTGATTTGTTTTCTTCTCCGGTTTGACAAAAATGTTGAAAGGTTAAAAACAAAGAAAACAATAAGTGTATCCGGTAATATTAGTTATAATTACTTTTCTCAAAAAATTAAAAATACTTATTTTTAACAAACAGGTCCAACATCGTAAGAAAATAAATTTATACACCTAAGTTTGTTAATAAAATAAGAGAAAATAAATTTATATACCGGTAAATGGATGGAAGAAAATAATAGAAAATAAATTTATTTTTTGGCAGATTGTGTCGGCAATGGAAAGAAATAAAAAAAAATATATTATTTTCTGGTAGTCGGCGACTTGAAGGGAATAAATTTATTTTTTGGCAGCTGGTGACTGTTAAGGTAGAAGACACTTGAGCTTTTTAAAAGAAATAAAAGGAGATAAATTTATATACCTACTACATCTAGTTTAGGGGGAAAAAAAAATTAACTAACGGCATATTTATAAAAGAAAAATATTATTATTTTCTTAATTAAAACAAAAAAAAACTATTTACTTAAACAAAATTTAAAATTGTGTGATCCACTGTAATTTTCTTAATGGGTATATTGGGACGTGGAAGGTCTTCATGTTCATGGAAAAAGTATTTTTGATGAACAGGACAAGGCTTGCTTCATAGTGTTCCTTAAATTTTGTGTTATTGCTATATGTCCTACTACTAGTTTAAAATATTTTTTAAAGGAATTTGACCCTTGATTTAAATTTATCTAAAATGTATGGAATCATTACTAATTTTAATATTATTATTATATTTATGAAATTGTCATTGTTAATTCTTTAGTGATATACATTATTATTGAGTAAATTTGAGAATAGGACGGTAGAATTAACTGTTTGGGTAGTATTTAATTTTTTTAATTTTTTTTAATTTTTGTTAGTTATTTTTTGTAACTGCTAGTTTTTTTTAGCATGCGTTATATGGGTTAACTCGTTTCATATTTTCGTTATTTATGTTGTTCGTAGTTTGATTAATTACACAGATAAATTTTATATAAAAATAAAAATTCTTGTCTAAGTACTTGAAAATTTTTAAAATATTATTAATTATATGAATATAATTAAATTTTAGATTTTTTTAAAAGTAAAATTTATCAAAATAAATTTTTTATTTATATACTTATGCTTATTTTAGAATCTCGTTAGTCAATTTTATAATTTTTATCATTTAATAAATTTATTAATTAAATGAATATTTTATATTTTAATAATTTTAACTATAAAATTATATAAAAATTTTGTAATTGTTAATGTCGCAACCGAAACATCACATGTGTTTGAAATAATTAAACTAATTATTAATTATAAAATTTAAATTATAATTATATTCATAATTAATCATATTAATTTGTTATTTTAACATTAATAATTAAAATAGTATCTTATTAGAATATAATTTGAATTTAATTAATTATTAATAATTTAAATTATAATTATGTTTATAATTAATTATATTAATTTATTGTTTATAATATTAATAAAATAATTAAAAATAATATTTTTAATATGATTGAAATTGAATTAATTAATTATGAATAATTATATATATAGTATTTTTTATTAGAATACAATATGAATTTATTTATTGATAATTAAAAATAATTATATATTAAAATAATTTTACTTTTAATAATATAAATTTTATAGGGGCGTTTTGGAGAGGTGAATATTTTCCGCAATTCATGTTTTTATATATACTATAGATATATAGATTTAGAAAATACTAAAGTTGAAGAATGTCAATTTTGATAAAATACAATTTACATAACAAAAAATTATTTTATCAAACTGCGTATAAATGACAGCTTTTAGCAATTTAAGCCTGACACAATCATTGTCAAACAATGAGACTAATCATTCTGCGATTCTTAGTAAAAATGGAGCATATCAGCCAAATTATAGGCTACACTATGTAAGAAATTACATTTTAAAAAATTATCTTTGAAATTCATAATCTATGAACCATTGTATTTACATTCCAATAGTTTTTCTTTTTTCTGAAATTTCATTGATTTTAAGTTGATTGATCCAAATAAGCATGCACTCCAAACATTATGGGTAAAAAGATAAGTAGATAAAGATATGATGGAGGAGGGGAGTTAAATGAGTTGGGTAGGTTCATGCCCATGTCATTAAATCTCCTCCAGCAGTTAGTAAGAGATTCTTGTTGGAAATTAATGAGGTTACTTCGAATTCATTAACGTTACAGTAAATTTTTAACCATTTTATATGTCGTGTTCGTCGCAGTTGTCGGATCTTTTATAGCTAAACAGTTTGAATTTAGTTTGGTAAGCTGATGCTGATTTCATTTTCTTGCAGTTTAGAATTTGCATAAGAGCTCGTTGCCAACCATAGTTGGCGAAATTGGCGTCAGATAGCAATAATAGCTTTGTCTGTTGTAAAAAACAGTAACAGACAAATTGCCATAATTAAACCTACCAGCAGCGACCCATTAAGAACTTTGGTTTTTCAATACTCAATATAATATTTTTCAACTAACCAATATATTCTGCAGTTGGCTTAATGTAACTCATGAGGAAGGGAATGAGTTTCGTATAGTATAGTATAGTAGGTGTAATTATCATTGGACAACGCCTTGATGTAAGGTATGGCTACACACTCTTATCCATTAAATATAAGTCTGATAGATTATACTAGAGTAGATACGACTAATACAATAGACTAGAGACCATTGTAAAATGAATGAGACTTATAGTTCAAATAAATGCAATTTATTATAATAATTTTAAACTACCATAATGATAAATACAAAGTCAAACTTTTCATTAAAAGGGTATTGTGGACATTTACTTGAAAACTAGCTCAAAATGTGTGACAAAATTTATTGTAATAATAATAGAAAAGAATAGCAAAGAAGTTGTATTTTAAAGTCATTTTAAAAAAGAAAATTATTTTGTATTTTCTAGGTTTCTTAAAGAATAATTAATTTATCTATGTTATAGTAAGTAGGGTGTGCAAAATCCAAACCGAACCGACTAATTCAAACCGAATTGATGTGAACCGAACCGATCCGATCTATTATTAGGTTTGGTTCGATTTGAAAATATGATATAATTTCGGATTTCGGGTTATTCGAGTTCAAACTGAAAAACTAGACCAAAACTGACCAACATGATTTCTCATATATAATGTGTATATGTATACTATTTTCTAACATAAACAAAACCTAATCTTCACATTCACTCTCACCGACCGCCACCCCTCTTCACCTTCTCTGCCACCACCACCACCTCTCTTCTCTTGCACTGTCACCGCCACCGCCACCGCCACCGCCACTGCCACTGCCACCGCCTCTCTTCTCTTCCATCGCCACCACCAAATCTCAAACCCAAAGCCACCTCTCTCCATTTTTTGTATCTTCTTTTTCTTCTAGCTAGGGTTTTCAGTCTGAAGGTGAAAACATCGTCGGTCGGAAGCTGAGCCTAAGGCGAATTTCGACCGATGTTGGGTTTTCAGTCTTTCTTCAGATCGTCGCTTTTAAAGGCGAAGATGGTGAATCTGAAAGTCTGTCTGATCTTCAAAGCCTCCTCATCTCTCTCTCTGCCGCATCACTGTTCTTGCTCATCGCTGACTCTGGTCTCCTCACACGTCTGGCTATTTCTTCTTCTCATCTTTGCGTGTCCAGCTGATCTCTACTCAAGATTAGTTGTTCTTCTCTTCTATCTTCTTTTCCCTTTTATTTGCAAAAATGGCGAGGCTGAGAGAGAAAGATTATAGTTGTTGTAGTAGCAAAATATGGTGTTAGTCGAATCACTGCAAGGACACTTGAGTTGTTTGAGAAAAAAAAATTGAGCTATTCTGTTCTTGCTCTGGAAATGAAGGTTTAATTGGCTGAAATGCTGTTGGTGGATCTTTAATGATTTTTCACTTTTACCAGAAGAAAATACACAAAACAATATATGTTTTTTCGTCTGTTTTGATTGAGCTAATTGGTTCTGATTTTGTAGCTTTAGTGTGTCCATCCTGCTATGTTGAGTTTTAGTCTTGGTTTATGTTCTTTTTTGTCCATTGGGGTTTTGTTTTTATGAATGAACTGAAATGAACTAATATTAGTTACTCAAAATTGTTAAAATTTGATTTTATTTTACTGAAATTCATTTGTCAATCGGGTTGATGAGGTCGGGGCCCGAAATTTTCGGGTAATTCGGATCAGGCCCGAAAATTTATTAAGGTCGGTTCGGGGTGCCAGATTGAAGAAAATTTGAGTTTCGAGTTAATCGTGTTCGGTTTGAATTGACCCGAACCCGACCGTTGTACACCCCTAATAGTAAGTTATAGTACAATTTGGAGAGGGTTCGCCTAGTAGTTGAAGTGCTTTGGGATTTTAAGCTTAGATTTCTAGTTTAAAGTGTGAATGCTGTATCAAGTGAACTAATTTTCATTAAAAAACTTATTTAGAAACATGGTAACATAAAAAAGTTATTTTGAAAGTGGGGGAGGAGTACGAGATTTGCAAATATTGAAGTGTACAAAAAACGCGTATATATTCTCCACTTTCGGTCGGTGGGGCGTGTGTCACATGCATACAGCACCTTATATGGGACTCTTTTTGACCCCTCGCTATAAAAGGACGTTCAATTAATTTAAATGCAAATTGGATCAGCAAACTCTTTCTTTAGGGATCATATTGTCTTGGAAAAGATGTTCAATTTTCCTAGTATCTTACATTCTCTATTTTAGTTTTTTGCGCCTTTGTGGTTTCTAGTTCAGTCGTTGCCAACCTTTTCATTTGGTGGTAGTCTAATTGTCGTGTCTTTTTTTTTTCTTTTTCGGTTTTAAGAAATAGATTAGTTATTCGGTTTCAATAACAGCAGTGGTAGTCTGTTTCAAATTGGTGCTAATAATATAGTTGATAGAAATTAAATTTAAGACTTTCACATTCTACCATATCTACAAAAGTAAAATGACCGATTGATCAATATCTGATTGGCTAATTATTTTCTTTTGTATATGAAAGAATAGTCAATTATAAAATTTATTAATTAAGACTTTTACTATTCATCATTTTTTTTTCCTATAATTTTATTCTCATTCTATCCTAAAAAAATATACTTACATCTATTCAATATAAAAAGTTAACCCCATATGCATCAAAGACAAATTACATCCACTATAAGATAAATGGTATAATTATCATAATTTAACAAAAAAATACCAAAAATCTCACTTATTTAAGAACTGAATTTTGCCCTAAAGTTTCAATGAATTAGGAACGGAGGTAGTACAAATTTTTTTTTAACAAATAAAATGAAATACATTTTAAACAATAAAAAGTTAAAAAATGACATTTTGAGTACATTGTGCTCAATGAATTTGACTATATGATATTATATTACAATTAATAAAGCCAAAGAATTATAGTCAATGCAATATTGGGTTTTGAAGAGGACAATTTTAATTGCACAACACTGCATATGATGAGTTAAGTAGGGCATTGTTTGGCAGAATAATTGCTTGTGGACCTTATAAGCTGTATATACATATATATGGTATGGAGTGTGAATTGAACAATAAAAGTCACAAATTTGAACTCAAAATTTGTAATAAGACAGCTGGGTCCTTGTTTTTGCACATGCCCATACTCCCCCATACTCTCACTAATCACTATCTACATTCCATAAATAGATGGTGTGTTAACAAATACCCAGATGAGTGATTAAAAATACTTAAATTATTAGACAATGACATTTTCTGGTTTTACTTTACCATAGTAAAATTATTACTCAGCAATAAATTTTGGACCTAATTGCGGTAGCCATTATATGTTGGTTGAAATATTATAATAGTGAGTGGAGCACATGCCTTAGCATGTGTATATTTCAGCTAGTATTGTGCCTAATCTGAGAGTGCTTAATTATTTGTATTAATACTATAATCAAAACTGCAATCATCCATCATTATTATTATTATTATTATTGTGAAAGAAAAAAAAAAAAGAAAAGCTCCACTCTAACGGATTAGGCTTATTTAATATAATTGGAGCATTTCTTGAAGTTGCAAAAAGTAATTAACTAATTATATATTAATATATTGACCACTTGTAGTTAAAGTAATGCCTTTATTTTAATCATCATGGCCGTTTAATTATACTATAATCATGCTCTTATGGTTTTTTTTTTTTTTTATCTCTACTAAATCTGAAGAATCAATTTGATTCAGACACCTTTTTCATCCATTGGATTGCTTCAAATTTAGTTAAAGAAAATCTTTGAAAAGAAAGAAAAAAAAAATGCAAAAGGAGAAGTATGGGTCAAGATGATCTTTAATTACTTACCTTTATGATGATTTTGAGGATCAGCCCATTCATAATAACGATTATAAACGAAGGATTAAAATAATTATCAGGTTCTTAGAAACTTTAATCATGATCAAATATACTTGCTTAAAGGTCAAAAATAGGGCAAAAATTTTACAAATTATAGAAACATTAGACAAAAAAAAATTTAATTATTTGGAGAACTATCAACTGATACTAGAAAATTAACAACATTTGGAACTAATAATTATAATTAAGAAAGATCAAGATTGAAGTCTGAAATTTTCTCACAATTTTTTAATTTCCTATACCAGCTGAGTCTTTTCGAAGATTCTGGAAGGAACAGCAAATCTAGCAGAGAATGATCGAGAAATATTATCAGGATCACACCAACCTTGATCGAAATTCTGTGCATACGCATACGGATCATATGAAAAATGTGGCCGGCTTGTCGTAGATGACACCGCCACCGCCGACGAACAATCCAGAAACTTCTTCTTTTCTTTCATTATTTTCCTCCACAGCCATCTCCATCTCATTCTTGGTGTCTTCACATATTCATTTCTTCTAGTGCTGTTTTCCAACACGTTAAACGACGAAGTTGAAACAATCCGGCCATATTGCCGGCCGCCGGAGTTGCACCAGCTGCTCAGTTCCATCGTGCTTTCATAGATCTTGGAGGAGAAGAGAAATATTCAATTCTTGATGTTTATAGCAATGAGAACAGTACGTTTTAACTATGTGTATGTATTGTATATATAAAAGCTCTGTGTTCGGCCATGTGCTATACTTTGAAGGATAAAGTTGTCTTTTGAAATGGATATAAAATAAATAGCAGAATTTAATCCTGAAATTATGAAAAATGGTCAACATTTTCTTTTCTTTTAAATCCATCCGTTTCCGAATATCAAATCACAGTGCAAATTAATGGGGATTTCGACACTGAATATCTTGCTAAGCTAACCAGAGTATTGGTATCACATCTTCTGTATATGGTATGTTAGCTGGACATTTTTTTTTTAAAATTAATTTATTTTTTAAGAACTTTTCAAAATGAAAAATTGACTAGGCATTGATATGTGATTAATGTGGTTGGATAGATATAGTGGCAATTTCAACGGCTAATATTAATTGGTATGGATATGATTCTACAATCTACCATTTCCTTCTTTCCATCAATTTTAAAGATATTTATATAATGTTTTTCGTTTTTGTTTAAGTTATTTTTATAATTATGGTAACCTTCAAATCATCATAAGGTATCAATTAAAATTGAACAATTATGTTAAGATTCGCAAATAAAGTAAATATATCCTTGTAATTCGAAGTGTGATTTGAGTTGTAATGAATAATTAATATAGAGATAAATGCAATTATTTAAATTAATTTGAGTCAATAGCATGGACCTCACCCTTCAAAAAAAAAAAAAAAAAAAAAATTCAAAACAATTGACAAGGCATGATATTTGAAGCCGTAAGACATGATTGTGCATTGACTTTAGAGTGTATTTTGATTTAGATTGTTCATCAACAGACAGAAACAGGATTCAGTTAATAATTGCTTCATTGTTCTTGAAGAAGCAACCAATGTAATAGTAATAATGTTCTTTTTTTTTTTTCATAATTATAACCGTTAAAAGTTACAAGACTTCTTTTTTTTGGCAAATGCAAGACCCTTTATGATGTTTGTAGAAATACAGTCATATTTTGGAATCAATTTATATTTTTTGTAAATAATTTTAATTCATTGTCTTTAATATTTGTTGTGGATTTCTTTATATGGTTAAGATTAAAGTGATAATATCCATCTCTCTTTAATTTGTTCATTTTGAAGATATAACAGCATCTGGGAAAGGTGTTGTTGAAAAGTTTAAAACATCCATACGATCTAGTCATTTGTAAGAAAAGACAAAAGAGTAAAAAAATTTCTTAGGTATTTTGTTCAAGCACAATGTGTATAAACAGCCCTACAATTACGTAACTGCTTGTAAATAGGGATAATATTAGAAAAAGTTCAACTTTTGAAGTCTGAAAATAACTTTTAACTTGATTATATTTTTATTTCTTAAAAGGATCATATTTTAATTGTTTACTTTTAAAATGATCATATTTGTTTGTTTATAATTGTCTGGGGCTGTTTATCATATGATTATAAATTGTTTATATTATGCTACAATTTAAAAAATCCTTTTTGAGAATTATTTTAAAAAAATATAATATTTTTAGAATGTCATAAAAGTTAATGAACTATTTATATCAAAATCTCTTGTAAATATCGTCTTGGTAGCAAGCTCGCAAATGCATATATGACCAACATACTATTTTCGATCTAAATCTGAGAAATGGCCGTGTAATATGCCTAGGATTGAAAATTATTACCAAAGTTACATGTCAATTGAAAAGGTAAAACTGTTTCTATGTCTACAACCGACTATCTACAGTGTCATGAATATTTATTAAAGGGTAAGATTGCATAAAGCAAAACTGAAGATTTAGACATTGAATAAACATATAGTAAACAGATTCCCAACCAAAATATATATTCATAAACTTGATATAAACACATAGTAAATCACTTGTCAACTAAAACATTATATATATTCATAAACTTGATGTAAACCAATTGCAATCAGTTAGCCAAAATGATTTTGAAATTTTTAAAATTTTATTGTGGAGCAAGTTACCAGACCAAATTTTTCTAGATCTTATTAAAAATATTGTTTATTGCAGGCCAATGGTTCAAGCAAAAACTTTTTTGTATCATTTTTTTTTTCTTTGAGGGGCAATACTTCCATTGCGACATAATGGTTCAAGGCAAAACTTGTCGACTAGTGGCTGTATCTGTGAACTTCTTGTAAACTTATTGTAAAACACTTGTAATATTTTAGTATACGCAGGTTTTGTCTCTTCTATAAAATGAAATTGTGTAATTATTTTTTGTAGTTTGATTTTTATCTTATAAATAGAAATCATATTCTTGACCCTTTTAAGAGATTATTGTATATTTTTTGGGGATATTTTTGAAACTAATCCATATAGGAGAGGTACATGATAAGAACTCTTAATGATAGTATAAGATATCAAAATAATATATATTAAAACAATAAATAACTGTACCCTCGTTTTATATCATTAGGTTTTTCATTTTGATTAAGTTTGCTCCATAAAATTGGAAAAATAAGCATAACTAGGCCACAAGCACATCAATAATGATAAATGATAATTGTACAATCCCACCCCTCTTTTTTAAGAAATATTTTTGGAATGCTTTTGCATACTAATGGATTTTCTTAAATATGCAGAAATATCAATGCCATACCCAACAAATTCAATCAACAAGTCATTAGTCTCCTTCAATGGCCAACTTTTTAGACCTTTCTTCTCAAAAGCATTATTGCAATATCCTAAATTTGAAACGGCAACACCAAGCATCACTTGAACTTGCCTAATGTCCCCAGAAGCACAAGCAGCCGAGGCACTTTCAAGGCTCGCAATAGCTTTCTGGTAGAGCTCAACCGATTCATCGATGGAACTCTTAATTTCCAATGAAACAGTTGATTCTGATCTAACTTGCATGGCAATTTTAGATGCTTCTTCCACATATAATTTCAGCGTATCAATCACAATCTTCTCTGTCGATTCAGCATTTATTGGACCTTTTAGATATGGTGCAATGAAAGAAACACAATTTTTAGGGTTTGTGCTGGTTGAACATATTTCTTCGATTTTAGGATCAATAATTGGAGGAAGTTGTGGAAGATTAAGAGTTCGTTGGTTGAATGTGGTTTCGAATGAAGAAGGTGATGGGGCAGGAGAGAATGAAATGCGGGAGGCATTGATGGAGTATGCAAAAAGAAAAGATGATAGGAGGAGGTGGAATAGAATTGATTTGTTAAGCTCCATTTCTTTCCTACAACTTGAGTCAGATCAGAGGAAATTAATGGAGCTTAATTATTGTTGTGGTCAATTAGACAAGCATTGACAGGGGTTTTTAAAGGCTGATACGGTTGAGAATGAAAGGTTAGCCGTTTTTTCATTATAAACTAATTTTTTTAGGGGGAATTATTTATTGCAAGAGAAGCTATTTACAAACATAAGAAGTTTTTAGAAACAGTTTGTCTCATACGGTTGCCAGCAAATCTTTGCATAAGATTTGTACATGGAGAAAACGTATTTCCATTTAAAATACCTACAATTTTAAAAAAAGTTACTACCTCTAATTTTTTCATTTCTTTACACTCTAAAAACACAAATACCAATACAACCATACTTTTCACTAATACCAATACAAAATAATAATAAACAATTATCAACCCTTTACAACACTTACTTTTTCACCAATACCAATACATAAATAATAATAAACAATTAAACCTACTTACCCAAAAAAGAAACGTAAACAATTGAAAAAATTTGCCAAAAACGGAAACGTAAACAATTGAAAAAATTGGAGGTAGTATATCTTAATTATAATAAAGTAGAAATTAAATTGTCAATCATCAGGTAATAGTTTGGTTGGTTATCCTATACATTACATTAAAGATCGTAGGGTGTGAAGATCTCAATCCACACTATTAACACCAATTTGTGAAAGACATATAGCTTAAATAGTTAGAGTGATGTACTCCATTGGCTTGAGTTCAGAGGTTCAAATCTTACTACCTCCGTATTTTTTATTTCTTTACATTTCAAACAGTATGATTAGAATCAAGTTTGGTGTTGATAGTTTGATAGGTTGGATTAGGTAGATTAAAGTATTATTTATATATAACTTAATTACAGTAATCATATTTTATAACTAACCTAAACATATTAAATCTACCTAACCAAACTCATCAAACTATCAACACCAAACTTGATTCTAATCATGCTGTTAATCATGCTGTTTGAAATGTAAATAAACAAAAAATACGGAGGTAGTAATTTGTAATTAACACTGTTAGCACCAATTTGCTCATCGACACATATATTTTTTTTTTCAATTTTGCCTTTTTTTTTATTATACTTTAAATTATATATATATATATATATATATATATATATATATAATCACTTTCTGAAATAATTACTAAAAAAAATACATATTGCATAATTTTTCGAATTTGCAATAATTAGGTGACATTTATTTACAAAAAAAAAAAAAATAAAATTAATAGATGTACAAACATTTTTCCCTTCGATACTTTGGTAATTACTTATAATTTCTAAATAAATTGTACATGTATAAATATGAAATATCATAAAATTTTGAACTATTATAATGAAGAATTTTAAAAATTAATTTCAATTTTTTCGAACAAAATTAATCTTTAGTTTTAAGTAGACTTATGGGCTGTTTCATATTGAGAGAAGACAAATTTAAGAATCAGGTTGATGATTTATATTGTTTTTGAGAAAGTTGCTAGATGATGTATTGTTAAAATTGAAAGGGCTCAATAAAATCATATATAAATATATTTTAATTTAATATTTGAATCCATTATAATTGGTCTCGTCATTTTTTTAAGTCTGCCCCTAAATTTGGTGTATGTTACTCAAACGGGAGGGCTACTATGAAATCCCACATCGGATAATAATTAAGATTTGATATCATATATAAGTTAGATTACCTAACTACATAGTCAATTTGAGTTAACCTTTTAGGCCTATGGAATTGGGTCTAAGTTTTTGATAAAAGCGGTTATGTGGATCATTATGTAGGTTGTGTAGTCGAACTCCGATCTAACTGCATGCTGATCGTGTCCTCCCACAATATGGACCACCCCTGAATTTGCTTTCTGATTTTACTTGATTTCTTCTTGAGTAGTTGACTGCAAAATCTAATTTTGCTTTGTTGATCGTCATTTACACTTTCAAAAACACTTGTTACTTTATTTTCGTTGATTTAGTATTGGGTAACTTGGCACTTATGACTTATCAAAATCACCTTATACATTCAATTCCAAACTTGTTTGGTTATCTTTATTGATTCCATTCGAGATAACTCAGCATTTACATAATTCAAAGCCTTTCTTTTGGTATAGTGACATTACTAGTGAAACGTTTATCATATATCAAGATACACGAAGTTAGTTTCAGAGTCCACTATACATGACACAGTTGCACTTATCCTAACCTGTTAGTCAACTAATTGATTCGGTTTTAATATCAAAGAGGATAAAATGTGAAAAAAAAAAGAATCGCACACAACCTGTCAGCAATCATTCTTATTTTGAAAATTGTTTTTTTATTGAATTTCACCCAATTTTGATGGGTTCCGGGCTGTTATGATTTCATGGCATCGTCTTTTTTAATGGATTTTGCATCTCTTTTGAATGAAAAAGGAAAAATTAATTCAGAAATGAAAATAATTTGGAACACAAATTATTAATGGGAGACCCCTCTTTTTACCATTAATCTTTTCTGAAGGTGATTACACGAAAAACAAGCCACAACGACAAAGAATGATAATGATGATATAGTCCAACTCCCTCTTAAGAAATGAAGAATTGAAAAAAAAAGAACTAATTAATTTCCAATGAATTGGAAACCTTCTTCTCGAATTTGACAGATTTGGTTATTTTTTTCAAAAATATCGATGTCAAAACCAGCAAACTCAATCAACTTCTCATTAGTCTCCTTGAGCTGCCAGCTCGTAACGACCTTCTTCTCAAAAGCCTCATTGCAATATCCTAAATTAGAAATAGCAGCACCAAGACTCTCCTTGATCTTAGCCACGTTTTTAATAGTACAAGCAGCCTCAGCTTTGTTTAGAGTCTGGATAGTTTTCTCATAAAGCTCCAGAAACACATTAATAGAACTCTTCACTCTCACGGAAACAGAAGATTCTGATCTCACATGCATGGCAATGTTAGATGCATCTTGTACGTATTCTTTCAGAGTTTTGATAACAACCTTCAAAGTGGTATTGATTTTGATGGAACCTTTGACATGGGGTGCAATGTAAGAAACACACTGTGTAGGGTCTTTTGTGTTGGCGCATAGTTGTTTAAGCTTAGGATCGATTGTCTGAGTTGGCAGAGGTTCTGAAAATTCAATGGTGCGCTCTTCAGATGTCGGAGAGGGGCTAGGTGCATATAAAGGTGCCAGGCGGTTTGCATTCACTATCAGAAAAGATGATAAAAAGAGGGTCAAAACAATGGATTTTTTAAGCTCCATTTTTTTCCATTTTTGTCTTCTCTTAAACTTGAGCTGGATAAGATAAGACTTTTGGAAATTAATGGAGCTTAATTTTATGTTTTGCCCATTCTACAAACATGCATTAGTGCGGTTTTTATAGATGGACGTCTCTATTAATTGATAGTCGCTCGATTTTCATTCTTAATTTGTTATAATCAGTTTGAAAATATACTTAATGTTTATCTGGACTTTGAGTCTGGCTCCTTAAATGCGATCGCTTGGGTTATCAGAGTTGCAACACCGCCTTGGAAACAGTGAGGAGTTCCTTTGGATGTTCAAGAAGCCATCTCCCAAGATTTGAGAATAGCTCCGCGGATGCACTTACTAAGCATGGTGTCGATAGAACAGCTGATTTATCTTCCAGAATGGAGTTCTAAGCTATTTTGAAATGTGAGTGAATCCTATTAGCTTTCTGTAAAGTTGCTGGCCCTGCTGTTGTAATCATTTTAATCCACTTATTAATATTAAAACATCCTGCATATAAAAAAGATAAGTCGTGGAATTTAAATTTAGCTAACCATCTTCCAACGAAATACAATTAAACAAAAACTCTCCAAAATTCAGCGTTGAATTATTTCATCTATTAATAGTTTATGTCATATTTAGTAAAAGACTACGGAAATTATATGTTTGCATTTAATTCAATACCTGTGAGGAAAGAGTGTCAAATATTTGTTGATAATGTCTTTTTCTTCCCTATCCTTATTGTATATGTTTATCTTCAAAGCACCTCGGGGCATCATCAAATAGATTGAATAATCCAAAATAAAATTTTTATGGGGCAAACAAGGTGAAGTTATAATAGATCAATTAACTTGGTATCTTGGGAAGAAAAATTTATCCTTTCTTAAAAAATGGTACAAAGAAACAATTTTCAAAATAAGAACGATTATTGACAAGTTGTGTGCGATTTCTTTTTCTGTTATTGTTCACATTTTATCCTCTTTTGATATAAAAACCGAATCAATTAGCTGACTAACAGCTTAGGATAAGTGGGACTGTGTCATATATAGTGGACTTCGAAACTAACTTCCTGTATTTTGATGTACCTTAAACGTTTCACTAGTAATGTCACTATCAAAAGAAAGGCTTCGAATTATATAAATGCTAAGGTATTTTAAACTTATACTTAATTACAAATACATTCAAATTCATAAATTTATACTTAAGTACATTACAAGTCTCAAGTTTGGAATAAAGTTTCTGTGGATATGAAGGCTATTTATAGGGGATGGAGTAGAGTCGATGCCCTAGGTCACTAGAGAATGCTAGAGATTCTCATGACCTAGGGGCTTATGGGTTAGCTGAGTGGGCAGGAGAGCCCAATATGGGCTCTTATAGGTCCTCTTAGGGGTCTTCTTATAAGAAGAGCCTACAAACTGGTCATCTGTAAGGGAATTTTAATATGGGTGTCTTACACACACACACACACACACACACACACATATTAAACATAGATATTCCTAAACCTATCCCAATATAAGGGAAAAGGGGAGGTAAGAGTCGAATCCGGGCTGTACCGGAAAAAGCTCAGTGTCTTAATCAACTAGGCTGAAATTTGCTTTAGGTGTCCTAGACATGTTATTTTATAAATCAAATGAACATGTAATTTTTAAGTAATTTTATAACAGGATACCATTTATACTTAATAAAATAAATCATTTTTATTTTTTAATTTATCCAACTAAAATTATTTAAATCCAATAAGACAAGGAACACTAAATGAGAAACTAGTGAGGGAAATTTACCATTTAGTTGCTAATATTTGATCATAATTACTATTTAGTCACTAACTTTTAGTATATTATACTATATTGTCATTTCTTCCAGTTTTTTAAGAATACTGTTAGAATATTTTGTCAGATTTTTTAAGAATATTCCAAAAATATTGATAAAATTCAGTAAATAGTAATATTAACTAAATGTTAAAGACTAAATATTAATTATGACCAAGCATCATAAACTAAATAGTAAATTAACCAAACATTAGCAATGTAAGTATAATATCACCACAATTCAGTGACTAAATAGTAATATTAATTAAATGTTATGGACTAAATAATAAATTTCCAAACTAGTTAAAAAAGAGCAACTTAAGGTTTTCATTATCTAAGGTTGAAGCTTATCAATTTTCCCTTTCCCTTTCCCTTTGGACCGTTTGGTTATTATAACTAAACTAAATTATGGTATCTAAGAATTGTAATAACGATATATGAGAAGATGTTAAAATTAATATAACGCCACAGCAAATTACCATTATTATTTTAAACTTGTCTACATATGAATTTGGCAAAATTCAACTTAAAGCAGAAGCACAAATAATGATGAACCTATCAAACCCTCTTTGAACTATTTAGTTAAGTGGTAAAGGAGTCTTGTTGACTTCTATTGTAACGTATTTGCTGAATTTGGAAGAAATATCAACACCATATCCAGCAAGCTCAATCAAAATTTCATTAGTCTCCTTTAAGGGCCAGCTTGTTAGACCTTTCTTCTCAAAAGCTTCATTGCAATATCCCAAGTTAGAAATGGCAGCACCAAGCAATACCTTGAACCGATGAACGTCTAGATTCTTATATGCAGCCGAAGCTTTAGTAATACTGCCGAGTGCCAAGTCATAAAGCTCGACAGAAGTATCAAGAGCAGCCATCATTTCATGTGAAGTTGATTCATCGTCTCTCAATTTTACAGCAATTTTAGAGGCTTCCTTGATATGCACTCTTAGGGTTTTGATAATAACCCTCACGGTGGAAACCACATTTACGGAGCCTTTTATATAAGGAGCGAGTAAAGAAATGCATTTTTGAGTGTTTTCGGTGGCTCCGCAGACATATCTAAGCTTACGATCAATTTTCTTGTTTGGAGGAAGCTTTGGAAACTCAATTGTGGGATATTTTTTCGTTGTTGTTTCAGAAGGAGAAGGTGCTGGAGCATATGATACGGTTTTATAAAAATCGTGCTTTAGCCTCCTGTCGAATAAATGTGGATGCAAAGTGGCATCAATGGATACAAAGAGAAAAGATGATATGAAAATGGTAAGAATTAATGATTTGTTAAGCTCCATTTTTGCCTTGTATCTTCCTTAGAACTTAAGCTAGCTCGGACTTAGGCAAAGAATGGAGCTTAATTATTGTTGTGGCAAATTGGACAGAACGTTCCTGGTGTTTTTAAACTAGCTGACGGTTATAAATGAAAGGCTAACCTCTTTTCAATCTTATACAACAAAGATTAGAGAAGTTTTCTAACAGAAACTTTCATAAGTTTGAATAAATCTCATACATAACAAACTAGCTGATGGATTTAACCGTCATATTCTTGTTCTTTACATTACAAAGGTATTTTCCAACCTAATATGTTACTTAGAATGGGCTCGGCAACGATTATTGAAATAACTTTTAAGGTTTTGACATGTCAAAGCTAAAAGCTATTTTTTATGACGTTCGATAAAATAGATTTTGAGATAATTTTTAGCTCTTTAAGTAATATTTTACAAAAAAACTAGCTTTTATGGTTTTTTAAATATTTACTATAAAGAGTTAATAGCTATACAAACAGATAAATACACTCAAATAGCTAGTTTTACCAAAATACACCCTTAAAATTCATAAACATATAAAAGTTCGAGGATTTTATGATGCTTGGCACAATGTAGAGCTTCTTTTTATGACTTGGCAATTTGAGAGAATTTGGTTATTTTTTTCTATTTTATTTTATGGAAGTCTATTGACATTACCTGAAGTAATGAATGTAGTTACAAATAATTATTATTGTGGTTATAAAAATTAATATATGAGAACACATAACATAACATTTTTATCTTTGAAGTATGAAGTTTTAATTTTTTTTAATGATTGAAAATATTTTATATTTTAAAAGTATGTCATAATAAAATTAGAAAGGCCTTTTTTATTTCTCAAAATATATGTTAAAAAATCTCACTCTAATTAAATAATTATGAATTGCTCTAAAAAATTAAAAAATTCTTATCCAAATTCTATGGTTTTGATATCTAAAGAGGTTTTTAAACATTTTAAAAAATAATTAGAGCATAAGTGGAGTGTTGGATTGAGACTTACAAATTTATTTTCAAGGAAAGTGGTATACATAATTCCTTAAATGTAATTTATTAATGATAGTATAAATATTTTTATAAAATTGGGCTGATTATAGTGTGTTATGAATATTTTAACATTTTATAATTCAAGCATTAAAAATTTTAAAAAAATTTATTGAAAGCATAATATATTCTTGAATATATTGATTTGTCTTGAGTGTATTTTGTTAATATAAAGTTAAATGTTTGACAAGAGTTAGATTTAATTAAAATTCATGTGGAAGATCAAATTATATTAATTAAGAATATTATATTTTTAATATAATTAATTTATATATAATTTAAATTGTGATAAAAATTTAATATTAAAATCCAATTAAATTGAACTCTAAATTTTGAATAAAAAATAAATACAATATAATTTATAAATGTTATAAAAATAATAAATATCAAAATTTGAAATATACTAATTATACTAAAAAAATTAATATGGCGCGGCGTAAAACTAGTAAATATTGGTACTTAGGCCCATTGCAAATCAAACAAACTTTGTTAGGTGTATTTTATATCTATAAATTAGTTTTGAATTTAAAAATGTTAGTGGGAATTGACAGATTGATGCTTTTTAGAAAAATAGACATAAAAATATATTTGGAGCTCAGTACATATATACTACCTCCGATTTTTTTGATTCTTTGTGTTTCCTTTTTTTTTGTATGTTTTTGGATTGTTTATATTTCCATTTATAGTAAGTTTTGTAATTGTTTATTACTACCTCCGTTTTTTTCATTTCTTTACATTTCAAACAGCATGCTTAGGTTGAACTTTGGTGTTGATAGTTTGATGGGTTGGGTTAGGTAGATTAAAGTATGTCTAGGTTAGTTATAAAGTATGATTACTATAGTTTAGTTATATATAAATAATATTTTAATCCACTTAACCCAACCCATCAAATTATCAACACCAAAGTTCAACCTAAGCATACTGTTTGAAATGTAAAGAAATGAAAAAAACGGAGGTAGTATTATTTTTTATTGATATTGGTGAAAAAGTAAAATTTTTAGAAGGTTAGTAATTGTTTAATATTATTTATGTTTTAGTATTGGTGAAAAGTTGATTTTATTAGTATTGGTGAAAAGCAAATGTAAAGAAATGAAAAAATCGGAGATAATATTTTCGTAAAGTAATTGACGCTCGTTACATATGATCTTCGTTCGGGAATAGAACTATAATATAATACCATAATTTCAGAGATATCGAATGAAATCTCTTCAACTGCCACTAACACATTTGAATGTCCGGTTCGAGAAATTTACTATTATTTTATTGTTTTTCTTTCCCGATCAAGACTCGAGTTGAACAAGACATTTTATTTTACAAAACTGCATGCAAAAGATATGTAGAATGCTACTCTAAAAGAAATAATGGGGGAATAGAAAAAAGCTTGGCTGGATCTCTCGATTTCAAGAGTTCTCTATGCCCCTTTCTCTCTGTCTCTTTTAAATTATTTGTTAGATTGTCTGTATTCAGTCTCAAGAGCAATGAATCGTAAATTGTAAAATTCAACTTTATATTATAAGTGACTGTGAATTCAATGGTAAAAATTATTTTGTGTTTAATTTACAATACTGAATCAAATTTCATAAACTGTAATACACTACTTTTGATTTCGGTACCTAATATAGATAGTTTAATGGATAGTTCTGAAAAATAATACAACTCGAGAACTCCCGGTTTTGAAAGTTCTCAATTTGCTGAAAAATAATACGGCAGAAGAAGCAAATATAAATAGTATAAAATTTTAAGAATTACGTAAATAACATTTTTTTTATACATATAGTGGTACATACCATTGAGAATAAATTGGTGGATCACTCCACCATATTATATATATAAAATAAATCTTGTGGTATAATTGAAAAAGTAAATGTCATGACCCAAAAACCAAAACCATGACTGGCTTGCAGTCAAACCAAAATTCGACCACATAATCCTTAAAATTTAGTAAATAAAATGCAAATTAATATAAAATCTCTATTTGAAAATTCCATTATTTTAGATTACAACACTTAAATAAAATTCATTTATACAAGTCAGAAATCTTCTAGAGATGAAAATACTAATACAAACTCAAATCGCTCAGCTTGAAGAGAAGAGGAAAGAGATCAAACCTCACTTTAACAGAATATCGGGAACCTTCATCAGAAACTAATAGGATATAAGGAATTAAATTGCTCATTATGTCCCATGTGTGGCGTGGAACGCTAATAGTATACAAATCATTCATATCACTCCTTAGCCAGCAATATTATCGCACACAACAGTGCCACACATGTAATCACTCCTCAGCCAACATATAATACGCACATCAGTGCCATTTTCATTTTATCATTTCCCTCTTTTCTTTTCTTTCGATCATTCCCAACATTTGTCATGCCAACACATAAAACAACATCTCATAACAACAATCATTTAATAACATTCAAACAGACAAACTCATTATTCCCCGACTTTAAGCATGCAAAGGCTTGGATGTAGTAAAATAGAAATGAATAGAACAGACTGGCTGGACACCTATGACATTCTAACACATCAACAACAAACCACAAACAATTCATATATCACCTATGAAACTTATTTCGGCTTCCGCCGCTAAAAATTCACCAAGTCAAACCTGAGTGTTGACCAAGAAGTACGTCACCAAGAAATAACTTCAAGCGACATCCTAGACCAACAAGTACTAATAAACACTACTCGACAAACTCTAGATGTGATCCAATTGCGTGGAAATATGATGCATGAAGTAAAGTGATGCGATGAATAATTTGAAGTCTAGAATTCTAATCAATTAAGTCCCCTAAGTTAATCTATCACCTATAATTCAGCAACTAAACTCAATTTCTAAACATGACGAAAAATCATCTAATTATTTCTTATTACTAAACCTACCGACTATAAATTTCCAACTAAAAAGTATTGATCTAATCTTAACCATTTAATAATCAAACTACTATTTTTATTAAAATTTTGACAAAGTTACCCCTATAATTAAAATATCCCAAGTGTCAACTACTTCCAAATACGAATGTATATTTCTCAACTCAATTACTTCACAAAATTCTCTTACTAAAATAAATATTCTATCCTAACTACTACTAATAATAATAATGAAATTTATTTGATTCTTATAGAAAATAAAAAAAAAATTCTCTAATAATAATATTTTTACTTGGAGTTATTTTAATTTTCTATAGAAAGTAAAAATGACTTTAATGATTTTTATAAATTAAAAAGATAAAATTTGGAATTTTATTAAAAAAAAATAAAAATTTGTTTTGAGAAAGTTTTTTTTTGATAATTGAGATATATTATTAGAGGACCAAGAGAATTGGTCAAAAAACTATTAGAGAGTTACAAGAAGAAGAAAGTTGAAGGGCTACATGTAACACCCCTTACCCGACCGTTTGCAGCCGAACTAAGAAGTGTCACATTACATAATTCATATCATGTCTACTTAAATTACAATAATAAGGATATTTTTTTTTCCTTCTATCTACCCTAACTTTGCATGTGCTGACTTCATCTTCACAATATATGCCAGTTTAAGTTCTTCGGGCCCATTTGCTATTTATCAGTTCCTGTTTCTTTCACATTTTTCGGAGACCTACAAGTTCAGGATTAACCAAACTTGCTGAGCTATTACGCTCAGTGGATACTTTAACTAATATAAAG
>CATIWJ010286136.1:0-25250 GCA_949640765.1 Croton laevigatus | reverse complement strand
TCTCTCTCCTCAATTTGAAATTGCATCTAAGCAATTTCATTATCTGTCGGTTCGATTCCTTTCGCCTCTGCTACTACACTATCTCTTCTTTCTCCTCCTCCATTGCATTTTAGACTAGGATTTTTCAGAAATTTTTTTTTTCAAATTTAAATTAGTAGAAATAAATTCGTACCTTATTCTTGATCCTTCTTCGATCCATTTCCTTCTTCCTTTCTTCTTTGATCTCTTCTCTATAGCTGGATTCTGATCTTCCTCTCAGCTATTGAGCTTTTGTTACTACTTCAACACAATAGATCTCAAGTATATCAGTAAAAATGCGGGATCCAAGTGAGAAAGGATCAGAGCTTCAAGATATAAGTAGCAAATCAATGGAAGGAGGTAACCTACTGAAGAAAAGCTCTGCCGATTGTGGAACTACAAAGACGCCGTTATGGAGAAGCAAGAAGAAGAGGAAAAGAATTAGTTTCTATTTTTTTCATTTTTCTATTTTTTTTGGAAAATTTCAGTTTAGTCCTCCTTGATTTGAGGAGGAGGATAATGGAAAATTTTAAATTGATCCAAATAGCTGACACGTCAGCTAATTACCGGTAGCTTACCTGTTGACTTGCAAAAACGATTTTTGTGCAAATTCTTTGAAAGGTCAGCTATTTTTGTGAAAGAATTTAAAATTTAGGTACTGCAGTAAAAAAATCCTCAAAGTTCATGTATTTTCAATATAATTGACCCACCCATCTTATATGATACTTAATATATATATATTTTTAAATTAGCATAGCAAAGGCAAAAAAAATACATAATTAGAGGTTGGAATAATAGCACTATGATTTAACCGTAAGGCCAAAAGTCTGAAAAATAGACTTAGAGTCTTGTGCCCTTTTTTTTTATTCTTTTTCGAAAATTATAGAAGGTCTAAAATTAAATAAAGTGGGCCACAGTTTTTGAATTTTTACTCTGTATTATAATTTAGATAGAAAAAATTTTGTACCGTTAAATTTGTTATCATATAAAAAATATAATAGAGAGCTAAAATCTAAAAACTCTGATCTATTGTATTTGATCTCAAACTTATATAAATAATACACTAAATTATTTAAAAAATAATAAAAGATAATAATTTGATTTTGAAACTGTATAAATAATACACATAATTATTTAAAAAAATAATAATAAACGTGCTCATGATTTAATGCAATGGGGCATTTGGCGTGACGTCAACTTGTCCTTTCAGTTGGGCATTCGAAGGGTCATAGTACGTGTTTTCACTTCCCAAACAAACTTATTATCAAACAAAAAATGTTGTAACTTTTTAGTGCATGCATTATATATATATATATATATATATTTTTTTTTGGCCTTTAGTTACTTAAAGGTTTGAATTCAGGACCTTTTGGTCAACTCCTTGGATTTAGTGCATGCATTATCAACTATAGTATAAATGATTCAGCGACACCTATACATATACCACTTCTTCCGTATAATAACTGAATATTGCAACCCAAGAGGTTGGCCTGGTGGTGAGGTAAGTCACCAAAGACTAAAAGGTCATGAGTTCAAACATTGGGGGTAACTAAAGGCAAAAAAAAAAAAAAAAACTGAATATTGCTATTTCTTTGAAAAAATAATAATATAATCCACTTACAGAGTTTCGAATAAGATTTTACAATCTGTGTATCAATAAACAAACCAATCTCGAACTTAGTACTATTCAATTCGGGTCTTTACATTAGTTAAACTGCAAAATGGCTTAAATAATACTAACAAAAGTCACTCTGTAATTGGTATGCAAAATTACTTTAAAATCAATATTTGAAAACTTTTTCAATTCATTAAGAAAAACTAAATACATAACTTATAAAAAATATATTAAGTTTGAAATTTCTATTCTAGCATTTCAACATCACAACACCCTATATAAGAGCATCTTCAATACTAATATAAATTGCATCTGATGTGTTAACTCCAATAAAAAGTATCGATAATGATTTGGCAACCCTCTATTTTAAGAAGATGAATTAAATTAAAAAGCTCTCCAATGCATTTTTATTTTAAATTTAAAATTCCTAGCTTTTTCAATTATGTTTTAACTAATAAAAAATTTTAGGTAAACGGAATACAAGCTTTTTTACATAAACTTCAAAACGAAAGCACACAAAGAAAGACCAGAACAAAATTCCTAAAAACTGTGACAAATTTCTTTTATAACAAAAAAACAAAAGTCTTGAAATAGTTTTGGAGTGGGTTTTAGAGACACTACACATTTCAATATCAATCTCACAAATCATGTCTTGGAATCACTTGAAGGAGAACCCTACATTTTTAACGAAAACAAGTTTGAAAATTGAAACTAAACACAGAGGAAATTTAAAATGCCAAGCAAAAACCCATTGATTGAAAACAAGCAAGAACCCGGCGTATGATATTAACTAAACTATATCTTAGGCATAAAATTCTTGCAAAAAGACCAATAAACTGAAGATATGCAAATGAATGGTTTGCAACTCTCTGTCACTTGCGTACTTTGAAGCTCATAGACCGGTATTTGAATTCCCCACTTGAATTTACTCTACTGTTCCCAACTACTATAAATTATTTATAAGCCCACTGTAATCTTATTGTATATTAACAATGAGACACGAGCCAAAATTACTTTAAATATAAAAAACGAAATTTAGTACCTCGAATAACTATGAATAAATTATTTTGCTTAATAAAACAGTTATAACAATTTGGTACGTGAACTTTGAGAGTTTGTCCACTTCAGTACAGAAACGTCAAAAACTCTCATTTATATACTAAACTTAGAGGCAATTTTTATAGAAAATTCATTAGCAGGTTAACAAATCACCATCAGGTAATTTCATTATTTTTATTTTTTATATTTTATTATAAATTATTAGCAAATGTAAGCCTCCCTATCACATCCTAAAATTAGTGAAGTGAGAAATATAATAGAGACTTGAGTATAAAAGTGCATTATGGAAGTGAAAATTTAACACAAGTAAATGTAAGTGAAGGGTAAATTTTAGAGATTATATAAATTTGGGGGATTAATGTGTAAAATAAATAATAATAATAATAATAATGATTATGATAGAGGTGTAAGAAAGAGGGAAATTATAATAATAAGAAGAAGAATGAAGAAGAAAGCAGATGGAAAACAAAGGCAAATGGTAAACTTTAAGTTGAACAAATAAGACAACAGATTTAAACAGGCATAAAAGGCAAGAAAGGAAACGGAAAATAGAAGAAGGGAGCGGAACACAATTCAAATGCAGTACAAATCTTCAAATAATAAATTAAATAAAAAATATTAATTTTAAGAGGAAAATCTGAAGAATCACCCCGTTACTACCGCCGTCATCCAGTGTTGTCTCCGGCAACTGAAGGTATCAATCACCTTCTAAGAATTCGTTGACCAGCTTAGACAGGAGAAATGCCGGAAAAGACTGCCGGAGGATAAAGATATAGTCAGATTGAAGAAAGGCCCGATGGGTCTGTGAAGGATCCAAATGGAAAAACAAAATCGTCCGATGATCGGACAACAATTTTGAGGCCACCAACCGACGGCCGGCGACGAGAGGAAGAGATTGATGTACAGTTTGTTAATTTTGGAAGCCGGAAAATTAGTGGGTCGCCAGAGCTCCGTCGGATCGGGTTGAACCCGTTTAACATGAGCTGGGGCGAAGAAGGAGACTTAAACACAGATACAGCCCGCGTTTCAGTCAAGGCTTCTTTTTACTCTCCGCACTGTTGTCAGCTACTTCAATTTATGGTTTAGGAGGAGAAATTTTTTCTTTGTAAATTATAAATTTGTGGCTAATATATGGTTTGTTATAATTTTATCTCAGAGAACAATAATTCAAAAGAAAAACAATATAAAGATTATTACAAATTTTAATTAATTTATATTAAAATTTATCATTTGAGTCATAAAAATTATCATTTTAATTCTTAAATTTTAAAATGTATGGATAGTGGAATGTGCAAAATTTGAAAATTTATATCATTTATTTTTTTCAAAAAAAAAAAATGAATTTTAATGATATTTTCTAATAATTTATAATAGAATATAAAGAATATAAATAATGACATCACCTGCTGATTGATTTTTTATGAAAATTATCTCTAAATTCAGGTATATAAGTGAGAGGTTTTGAAGCTTATAGAAATTGAAGTGAAAGAAGTTACAAAGTACAGGTACCAAAGATAAAATTTAACCAATATTAATGTCAAGTTCTAATTTTGTAAACAAATTATAGAAACATTGTAAATTTAGTCTTGCTCGTACTGGATCAGCATACTAAAAGGTAAAGTACTCCTAGCAAGTGCTTTTTCCAATCAAAACTCATATCGAACCTCTCATACTAACACCTTTTGATTTTCATTTTAGTATATTGATTGTACCCGAACATTATACATTTTTTATTATAACAAGACAGAAAAATTTTCTATGAAGTACCTAAATTTGGATTGATCATCGTACTCTCATGTCTCTCTATTCTAAAAATTACTCATGAATAACCGGTCCCTCATGAAAAGTTATTACCTTCCCATTGATTTTACAATTAGATTTTGTGGAGTAATGGCATCGACAACCTTGCTCACTCCATAAATAAGTTCAACGTGAGCGTTTGTGTGCACCCTTTGGCTGTACTCTAGCTAGATAGTCTCAAGTTCATCCACCACTATATTTTGTTTCTTTCACACTCCCCACTATAAATGTCCTTCCATGGTGACAATTATAAATGGAAATCAACTCAACATCCTCCATTTCACTTCTTCATTAATCTCTTTTCCAAATTTCTACTAAATTAAGGAAAAAGAGAACGATATTTTCAACCTAATATATGCAAGTCAACACCATATTTAAGCACAAGATATTTTAGTCCCACCGGTAAGAACAACAGGTGCATATTGCAAATTTCCACTAAATACCACTCGAATCATTCATTCTTAATGCAGAGTTATCCAGTTATGACTTCCAACAAATAGGATAAAGAGGGTCAATACTCTCTATTGAATATGGATGATTTTATGCCTTTTTTTTTAGTTGATTATGCAATTTTAATTTTTATTGTTTATAATAAATGCATTTCCCTTACGTTCATATCATAACTTTTCATTGGAGCTGAACATGAGCTGACCTAAGTACTATCAAGTTCAAGCTTGATTCATTTACTTTTTGAGCCGATTTTGAATGAATATTTATTAAGCCAACCCTTGAGTAGATGGCATTATTTTCTTTAAAACTCTAAATGAGATGAAGAAAAAGATGATCAGTGAGTATTTAGATATAAATTGTTATTTAAATATTAACTAATCATTATATTATAATAAATATAAAATTTTAATATATTGATTTAACACATGTTTAAGATGAAAATAAAATTAAATGAACTTGAAATCTTAGATGGTTTAGTAATCAAGCGGCTTATTTAGTTCTTGAACGAGTTTTAATCGAGTCGAGATCCAACGCGACTCATTTATAGCCCTATTTTTCATTTTGCAAGATAAATAAAAAAATGTTGTTCAATATATTTATCATTTATCCATTTTGATTCTTGTCCTTCCCTTATTCGTATATATTTCTTTGTTCTTCCCTAGATTATATGTTTTTGTTCTTCCCCATTACTTAAAATTGTTTTTAGTTTCTGAGTTCATTACTAAAGTTTTTAATTTTGGGTTTGTTTGGACTAAATTTTAGAACCATTCCCTCCCAATCACTCAAATCTCGAAATCGTATTTTCCCTTTCAAGAGTTTTGTTCTTTCACATGTACATGAAGGTATTTTTTCACTATTTTGACTCTCATGTTCAGTTAAAAAAAAAATTATCTTTTCTCTATCAAAAGGGTAGCTTATAATTTATGTAAGGGAAAATTATAATTTTATTTATGAAATTTGGTCTAATTGATGGTTAGGTCCCTCCAGTTATAAAAATAAATAAATAAGTCCTAGTTTTTTTTATTATTTAATGCTTTAGTCCTTCTGTCAAAATAGAGGACTAAATCATTCATTTTTTAAGTAAAAGGACTACATTAATTTTTGTCAAAACAAAGGAACTAAAATCATTAAATAGTTTTTTTTTTAGTGCAATTTTTCTATGGAGTCATATTGCAGTCTTTAAACATTAATCAATGGTATACATTAACATTCTAAAAAAAAAAAAAAATAGTATAAATTAACATTGAAATTGTGAATTTATTCTGTTCATATAATTCGTTAATTTAATATTTTGATGTTGAAAATAAATGTTATTAACACAAATACAAACACAAACTTAATTTTCCCTTTTACAAATATAAAATACAAACACAAACTTAATTTTCCCTTTTTACAAATATAAAAATAAAAAAATAGAAAAAAAGGGAAAACGCAGAAAGCCCATTTCGTCCTTGATCTCCTGAGGATGGGTTACTAAAAAAGGGGAGATCAAATGGACAAAATCATATAAAAAGAGATTATTATTTAAAAATTAAAAATAAATACATAAAATGTTAAGATTGGAATTGTAACTAACTGCGAACCTAAAACAGGAAATCCATGTTGTGAAAAGAAAATGTTCACTAGATAGAAACTGATCTGGAACTTATTATATTATACTGTAAAAGAGACAATGCGAAGAAGACAAGACTTGCTCAACTACGGGGAGGATAATTAATTACAAAAGCCATAAGTATTCAAAACGTACAGAAAACCAAGGCAGGCAGGTGCTTGCCATGGAACCCAAAGATTTGAACAAGAATACTCCTAGGGTGGAGGAAATGTAAATGAAAAGATCTGTTTGGTCTCCGGATCATATAGTACTGCAACTAATGCGATGAAAACCCATACCATAAGGATGCCAATCACTGCAGTTCTCAATAGGCGGTCCCAGTTTTCATTCAGAGGAACATCGGTATCAAAAGGTAAATGAGGTGAATGCAGATCTTCTCCATAACTGGCATCTTCAGTTGACTGTATCCTCCGGACATCAATCATCCCCTGTGGCTGTCGAGTTGCATGATTCCTGATGTTGGAGCATATCTTGCAATTGCAGTTGCCACCAAGGTAAGATGGAAGTATCTGAAGATATTCAGAGATTACTCTGTGGTAAGCACTTCCTTCAATTCTCAACTTCTTCCGAGTTACAGGTTTCAGAACCTGTAGAGAATGATGAAAGGCATTTATGTAGATTTACTTGAAGTTGAAACCCAGAAGAAAATAATAAAAAAGAGAGACCCAGCGCCCATTTGGACAATAACCAAAAAGATTATAAAGTACAGGTTAATAATCTACCAATATCCCGATGAGTGTAGAATGCTTACTTGAATAAAAGTTTGAGCAATAACTCGAACAACAGGAGGAAGACGTATAATAAGCAAACGGCCAAGACGATTTGGGAAATTATCTTGCAGGAGAGAAGAACAAGATTTCACTATCTGCATAGGAACTCTGAATGGTGATATACCATAGCAATCCACAAGAACTGTGATTTGATGATTATCCTTGTCAACCAAATGAAGGATTCCATGCTCCACCTGAGAGACTAGAGCTCTAATCATTAATTGGTATTTTCTACATCAGAAAACCGAAGAAACAAATGAAATTTAATACAAAGAACCTTTCCTCGTTCCATCTCACTTTAAGTTCCTATTTCCAGCATAAAGTGATCTATTTTTTTATGGCAAGAGATGGAATGAAGATACTTAAAACAATTATTTCTGCTCAGATATGTTCAGCGAGATAAGGGTATTCTACTTTCTAATATATGTTGCATCCTTGATAAAGTTACTGGCTTACAGCTCTAATGATACTAGCAATAAAATGGAGAAATTGATGCAAAGAGATGTTACTTGCATTGCAAAAGAAACTAATGTTTCTATATTTTTTACTTAATGCATAATATTTTAGCAGTTGAAGCGTCTTAAATAGAACAAATTACAAAACCCAAATGATGAATAATTTAACAATAGATGAAAGCAACTCACTGACTGCTTGAGCAAAGCGAGGTCTCTCACGGAATGGCAAGTTGAGGCAAGCTAGTCCCAGGCGAACAATGAGGCAAGGCCTGCGCTCCACATCAAATCCATGCCAGAAAACCAAACTTGACCATACCTCAAGTTCTTGTGCTGAAAGAATTCTATAGGTCTCTCTCCAACGGATTGTCTTCTTCATCGATGACAGCAAGCATGAAAAATCCCCATTTGCAGCAGTAAAAAATCTATGGAGTTCATCCTCATTAATTCTGCAAAAATATCCATGTCATGGTCTGCTGCAGCACGAGATGTCAAAAGATTTAAATTCAATGTGCCCAGTTTAATACCGTAAACTAGTTTGAAAACATCCAACATTGTTATGCACACAACAGATTCAAGGAAAGTAATTAACAAAACAGAGGAAACAAATAAATGCCATTATCATTCTCAATAATTAGAGGAGTATCAAATGTATGTTATGGATTGAACTGAAGATGGATGACAGTAAGAAGATTATGGCTGATCTTTTTTGAACCGTCATGACTAGGTGACTTCAAATTATAGCATTGTAACATGAATGGTCTAAAAATGGACCGGAATATTAAACTTCCATCTAGAACCTAGTTAATTTCAACAGGTTTAATAATCCAGATGCAAAAAATGGCTTAAATAGTCAAAGTATGAACAACAATACAATGTTACATAACATAGAAATGATGAATAGATACAGAAACCGTATTGCAATTTTATTTTAATTTAGGTTCAATAATCTTGAAATATGAATAGAATAATGACCTTTCCGGCAGTGTGATGCCTTCCTTTTCTAGCTCTTTGAGGAGTTGCATCATCCAATTTTCAGATGCAACATTTTCAGGATTCCCATCATCAGTCCTGCAGATCAGATGAAAGTGATGGATTACTTTATAAGGAAGCACTACAGAACACTAGACATGACTTCGTACATCATAAAGCACCTCAAATTTCAACTTTAAGAAAATATAGATGCAAAAACTCCTGTTCCAAGAGTTGTGGTCAACAATTTCTCTCAAAAAAAAAAAAAAGAGCTGTGGTCAACAATGTTCCCAAGACATGTAATTTTGAAAAGTTTCAAACTTAAAAAATTAGTCAAATCCGAAATTTGGTCTTGTCAATGTCTTCCGATCAATAATTGTAATGAACAGTATATAATGTATCATGTGCTCCAACTGCCATTAAGAACTTATATAAAGCCAAGAAGACAGGGTTCCCAGCATCCAGCTACTACATCAAACAGGCAAACACGCATAGCAGTACCATATTTTATGCTCTGTCAACTCCAGGACAGTCCATGGCAAACCTTATAGTGCATCATATGTAGCTCAAGAAATGGATTGACACATCAGCGATCAGCCCACATTAGTCTGGGTTAAGTATCAACCTTATTTATCATTAACCAAACCATATAAATTCAGTTCATTATTGTTCTACCAATCAAATTAGGAATTGGTTTAAAGGTTTCAAATCAATCTAAATTCAGATCAATAAGAAAGATTTTAAAAACCAGAATTTGGCTTCAAAGGGACCGACACTGACTAACAATCAACTCAACTCTGGGATCAAAAGAGCTAAAAATGCAATCATCAGTAACAAAAGTGGACGTTGGTACACCTCTATATTTAATCACCAGAACATATAAGGGAAAAAAAAAGTTAATAAAATTGCACCATCAATTGAATGAAGTTATCATATTTTCAGTTCTGTTATACTGATTGTCAAGTTTGCAGTTTTTTTTCTTGAATGCAGGATTTTCAAGCAAAACTGCAGAGAAAATAATTTTCCTTCACAAAAATTTTTTCTTTTGCTTGGCATAAACTTTAAATTAAACCACGAGTAAAACAAAAAGCACATGCTAAAACTCAAGGTGTTATTTGTATACCTTACATCCGAAGAAGAATGCACAAGGGGCAATTCAGAATGTGTTTCTGAATTAGCCTGAGTATCACTAACGTTGCTTGAGGTTTCAGTACCGCATTCTGATCCTTCAGAGAATGCTGTTGCAACTGAAAGGAATAACAAAGGCCTCGAGAGCATCTAGAACAAGAAAGGAAAGCAATTTTACATTTTTATGGGAATTATTATTCACAGCAAACAATTCAATTACAAAAGCAAGACATTACCTGCACGCCCTGGACCAACCCCTTCAAGGGAGCCCATTTCTGAATCCACTTAAAAGGTGGATAGCAAAGAACTTGAAGAACCTGAAGACCACGCCATATGGGAGGGCACTTAGACCTAGAAAATCTTCGAACTGTCTCTAAGGCAGCAACCTTGAGCAAAAATATTGCTGCATGATTAATTGCAACACTGCCATTCCTACTATGGCTCGATGCAGTTATGTGTTTATAAGCACTCTGAGGCAATGCTTTAAGATTAGAAGCTCCTAAATTATTCTTATAAACCTTTTTCCTAACAGCAACACTTGTCAATTCAGAATTCCCTCTTGAATTAGAACTGTAGGGTGGATCTTCCATGGATATTTATTGGAAAATAAGCTATAAATTCACATTCTCCAATAAAATACTCTCTCTACCATACAACATTTAACTAGCAGCATATTTGCAAATTGCAATATATATCTGCAAGTGTTATTAGCAAGAGTAAGATCAGCATTAATACTTTTCAAAAAATAAACAAAATTTAGAGAAAAAAAAAACTCCTCTGCAACCAAAACAGTTATTTAAAACTTAAGATAGACAAAATCAAAAGAAATTGGAATACAATAATTGCTAGCAAGATCATTTTCATATAGAGATCACAATTTGCTCAGTGATTAAAGACACATAATATCCAAATTGCAAAATATTTGCATTAACAAGAGCAAGTATAAATTTATCATTAAAATTCAATGAATTCCAATCAAAACAATAAAACAATCATGATTAAAAAAAATAAAAGAAAACTTACAGGAAATCTATAGGCTAGCGTTTCCGATCGTCGGTAGATCGAGAATTTAGAGAAAAGGAAGAGAAAAGTTACTAGAAAGTGCAGAAATTTGAAGAAACTAAGCTGTTTGGTTTATAAGTAAACGGAATTAGGACTATTCTGTTGGGTCCTTTTTGGTGATTTGGTCGTTCCTTTATGGGGGAAATTAAATAAATACAGCTTTCTGGTTGTGTTTGGGTTTTGCATTTCGAAGTGACATAACCATAAAGGGCAAACTGGTAACAGAAAGGGAAAATTGCACAAATTGCACCCCAACTTAACTTGAATTTGAATTTGCTCGTTTACCACTTTTTTTTGTTCATATTACTCCTTAAATTTTGACTATTAGATCAATTTGACCATAAATAATTTTCTTTAAATTTCCAAATAAAAAAATTTAATCCAAATTTTATATTGTAATTTTATAAATATTCTTATATTTTATCAATGAATTTATATATTTAAGGAAATATATTATTTCCGATACATTTTAAATAAACATAAAATTAATAAAAAGTAAATAAAGAAAGTAGTTGAGTGAAACAAATAAAAAAAACTTTTTATAAAATAAATAAAGTACTCTTAAAAAATAAAATTTTTAGTAAATAATTTGTAAAAGTAATTAGTATAAATTTAAAATAAATAATTTAATTAGTTTAATTTTTAAATTAATTTTATTAAATAGTTAGTAAAATAAATATTGTTATATAATAAATATCATACAAACGCTTTTTTTTTTTCATTTTACCAATTTCTAATACTTATAAGTCATTTGTTATAGCTCAGATAAACAGGTCAACTGTTTATCAGCCGTTTAGATCACAAATTATATTTAAGTAGCTTATATTCAATAAGCTAAAAAGCACCAATTTAGCAGTATGATCTTCCATTAAAGTGTGATTACTCAAACATTTCTATGAGTTTCGGATGTAATTAGTTTTCGAAATAACACAACTGCAGAAAGTTGCTAATGTCATCTAATTTGAAGGACCAACTTTTGTCTATCCAAGATCATCTGTAATAAAGTATTTTAGCCGAGGAGATTTCTATTTAGTTATGTGATGTCTGTTCTAAGCCATATTGCCTATTTTGTTTATTTCAATAAATTATTTCGGTGATTAGTATAAGGTTGGTTTTGGTTCTGATTTTCCGTGGTGAAATAAGAGATGATGGTTATCGAAAAATTGTAGATCCCGACATACCATCGTGTTTGAAATTATTTGGGATTGATTTATTTGATTTCTAATATTACTATTTGTAAAAATATTTCCCTACCATTCACAAATTTATTAAGCGCTAATATATAACACTCATACCCCCATAAATCATTTCGTAGGTCGTTTCGTTTAGCAATTTCTGTCTTCTTTCTCCACGGACAGTTTACTTCAGGTGTTGACAAAATGTTAGATTTTGGTTTTATCTTTCAATTTTCTTTCAGTTTAGAGAATTCCAAATACGTTATGTTGGATGGACATAGTCCGAACTCTTTTTGATGTAATAGGATTTTGAAAACATTAGCTTTTGGTTTGACTTTTGGAACTTAGTATTGTCTGAACATTTAGTTAAATGCATTTGAACTTTGAACTTTGAGTTTAGAGATTCGCTTGCATCTGAAATTTTGTTTTAATTATTTTAAGACTTGTGTAGTCAAACTTCGATCTAGTTACATACTGGTTTCGGCCCCAAAATTTTGGGTCGTGACATTTGAGGTTATGAAATTTTTGTCGAAAACCTAGAAGGTCAATTTCAAAGTGCAATTTCTAGTTTGTTGATGGTCTACACGAAACAATGGTTACAGAGGCAATAACGGTTCAACTATCACTCACTTGGGTAGCAATCAATATGCAATTAATGGGAAGTATTTTTACCAATTCTCAAATTGTGGTTCTTGCTCAACGAGAAGATCAATCAGACCTTGGTGTAATTATCAAAAGATTGTCAGTCTATTTTGCAAAACAATTGTAATTTTTTTGTTATTTGGATTAACTGTAGGGAAAATGTGGAGGCTCATCTACTTCTAAAGCCTTTAGCAATTTCACTATATTTAAACTTTGGGATTCAACCCCACAATGTCTTGCTCATTTATATTAATGGAGGTTTTCTCAGCCTTTCAAAAAAAAAAATGTCAAATGAAATTACTCTATAAGTTCAAGGAGTTATGTGGAAATTGCTCCAAAGGAGTCACGAAAGATCGACAAGTGAACGGTTGTTGGTAAGTTGCCATTACGAGTCAAATTAAGCTATAAATGTTTAAGGAGAAATTAATGAATGATTGATTGATAGCCATGTTAAACCAAAAATAATTAATAGTAATAATGAACGATTGATAGCTAAAATTGTTCGTCCAATCTAATGATGATTTTTCTTTTCCAAAATATAATGGTGATTTTTGTCAAATTGTCTAATTTGGTATCATCTGAATTTACATCAGCTTGTTAAATCATTTTTTTTTTAATTAGGAGAGGAGATTGTGTTATTCGAATTCGAAACATATGATCTCAGTAAAAAATGTTTATACAATTTAATGCTATATATATAAATTTATACGAAGTTAAATTTTATAACATGAAATTGATTGAATATAATTTGAAAATATAGTGTTGGTGATTGAAAAATTCAGTTACGTTGGATTTATAATATTAATTATTTAAATAGTATTTAAATGTTTTAACTAACTATTTATTTACTATTACTAAGAATTGATTGTTTTGTAAAATTTTATTATTTGGTTAACACACTAAAAATTATTTTAAAAGTTTATGTGGAAAATAACTTTAAAAGATATATATATATATAACTATCTAATGATTAAGTTTTTATAAATATTTTAAAATTTTAAATCATATATAATTCAAATATATGAGATTCGAATTATATTTATTTTTTAAAATTAAAATATATTTTTTATTAAAAATATTTATTTCTTTGAGTATATTATAGTAACATAAAAAAGTAATTTTTTTATAATATTATTTTTTTAATAGTAAACTAATAATTATTAATCTTTTAATTAATTATTTTAAAGTAAGCTAATTGGTTGGTGTGATAATAAGGATTTAGTTAAAGCATTCAGTGGTGACAGGTTTAAGTCCACTTTATACAAATATTAAAAAAAAAAAAAAGAAAAGAAAATCCATACTTTCTTTGAATATGTGATACGATTAATATATATATATATATAAACGCTTTTTTTTTTTTTTCGATTAATATATGTATATATATATAATCGCTTTTTTTTTTTTTCAATTTTTATGTTTTTCTATTATTATTTAGTGTTGTCGATAGAAATAAATAAGAGTTCGAAAGAGTAAAAAGAAAGTTTATCCATATTAAAGAGTTAAACATCAAAAACGTCGAAGGAGTTGTTATTGTTAGGTGCAAAACGTCAGAAATAAGTGATCAATTTTCAACATTACCATTACTTTGTTCAACAGAAAGGATGCAAATTATTTGATTTGTGAGTGGTGCAAAAAAAATAATTAGTCATTTTCTAAAGGAGTAATAAGTCATTTTAAGCTACAGTACTTTTAGTAAGTACCCAAAATATCGTAATAGCAATATATTATCACATGTTTTATGGCGATAAAATACAAAATGGTCTCATACAGGTGAGAAAATGTCTCAACTCTTGTTATTATTTCACCTTCATGATTTTCAACATTTAATTAATCCATTTTTATTCATTGAATTACTAATATACCATTCACTCAAATATTTTTTCAATTTTTAAAGTCCATTATCTATTAATATTTCAAGAGTATAAAAAGAAAACTATCTCCTAATTTTATTATAATTTAGGAATGAAATACTTATTATGAAATAAAAAAGTAAAAATTAAGATACTTATTATGAGATGGAGGGACTATAACATAACCCTCTTCTCTTTCCGTCCTATGGAGTTCTATTTTTTATTGTTTGAGCCATGATCACAGATAAAAAGATTGAAGTGGTTCTAAATTTGTTTTAGTGTAGATTGGCATAGTGGTTTCTATGTTCCTGGAATGGATAGTTTATTTTAATATTTTATCTCCTTTATGAAATTTTTTTAAATATGTTTAAATATTTTTAATCGGTTTTGACAGTTTAATATATAAAATTAGTTATTAATCTCTTTTGTCTAAAAATTTTAAATCTTCAAATATAGAAAATAATATTCTATTAATAGAGTTTGACATTATATTTCTCCATTAATATGTGTTTATTCCAATTTTTTTTTGTATATTACAAAGGCCACTACCTTTTCCAAAAGCATAATGGTCGAAAAATATTATTACATACAATCAATTTAATTACCTTATTTGAAGAAGAGTCAAATATTTTACTCTGAAAATTAACCTTTTTTCGCCAAAATATGAAAATCACTCTTGTACAAGATGTTTCAATTATACTATATCATAGGATTCCTTATTTCTAATACTACCTCCAGTTTTTTAAATTTTTAACATTATTTTAGGATTGAGTAAATTCAAATTTAGTGTTAATAGTTTGATGGGTTGAGTTAGATAGATTAAAATATTATTTATATATTATTAAAATATAGTAATCATATTTTATAACTAACCTAAACCTACTTTAATCTACCTAACCCAGGCCATTAAATTATCAACATTGAACCTAAATTATCAACATCAAACTTGAACCTAAGATATGATTTTAAAATATAAAAAATTTCAAAAGTATTTTGATTTTTAATGTCAAAATACTTATTAGAAATAAAGAATACTATGAAATAATATTCCTTATTTCTACATACATCACCCGAACTGAAGCACACCGAAATAATCGTATTTCCGTTTGAAGCGTTTATACCGTCCATAGTCAGAAACATAATCAATCAAGTAATTACTACCAGACTGGTATTAAAAAAAAAAGTAATTACTACCAGCTAATCTAACTAAACAAGTATTTCTTAAAATTAAATATTATGATATCACTATCATTATTTCAACCCTCTTTAAAACTTAAATTTCCAACCGAATTCCCTCCAATTTTAAATTTTAAATTTGCAACTATCTGAAATTTCCAGAAAGAACCTTGTTCTAGTAGACTCCTATAAAGAACCTAAATCACCAGTTCCAAAACTGAAACTGAAAACTGAAAACATCCATATTTTGAAAACTGAAAATTGACAAATGTAAAACAAAATTTCAAGACCTAAACACGACGACCTGAAAATTGACACTTGCGATGAACACTAACCAACCAAAACGTCGTAAAGTACACAGCTGTTTTTGAGTTGTAACAATGACCAAGCAAAAGGAAAGATAAATGAAGCGATAGAAGTGAGAATCTTTAATTGTGTTCTACAAGTATAACAAAACCCCATCATATTAGAATTAAGGCATTTCTTGGTACACGCGGACACAAGTAAACATAGAACGAAAGATCACAACATTTCTTGTGATTTTCTCACACAGCGGCTAACTTTTTTCTTGAATTCGTCTCTCCTCTCTCTCCATTCCTTCTGCATAAAACATTGCAATCATGGGTTAAAGAAGCTGAGGAAATAAGTTCTTCTGGACAAGCAATCCAACGGTTGCATTCCCAATAAGGATTACAAGTAACAAGACAATCCAAACACATAATCAAGACATTACAAACGGATACAACACAATTGCATTCTACATTCTTGTCTTATACCAATGTTCAAACTGGTTTATGAAAACAATCCTATTAGATTATGCTTTTCAAACTAGAATATTCAAGTGAAACAAGTAACCTTCAATTTAAAACACAAATTTAAGCACCATCTTTTCATTTTCAACATATTGCTTTTCTTTGTAGTCGCTCAAAAAATGATGACAGACACATCATGATTCTCTTGTTCTGTTCAACTTCAAATTGGAATGAAAATGCAAATGGTCTTTAATTTGAAGAATCATATTCCATGCTTAATTATTATTAATAAAATATATTTTGTTATTTCAGTGTAAACTAAATATATTTCAACATAAAAAATCATAAAGAGTTTGGACTAATTTCCAACCAAACCAAAACCTGGAATCCAATTCCGAGAATTGAATTCTATTCCTGATTCCAGTGAACACAGGTCAATGAATTTCTGATATTTGAAACATTTTTATTTCTATTTGCTAGGACAAACATGTTGCGTGTCCTCTTTAGACTTAACAATGTTTTTTTATCATATTATTTAAACTTTCACAAGGAACGTTATTAAAACCAAGAAATTGTACAGCATAAGGTTTCATGCAAAACACAACATATTGCCACATCAGAACAAAGAATTTAAGCGCAAAAACTTTAGGGCTGGTCCAAGAAATAAGTTACATTTAAGGCTCAGTGGAACTGAAATTGTAACCCAATCAAATGCACATACAGCAATATTTCAGGTCATCTTAGCACATATATTGTAGTAAAAAGCAATCCCAAGGTAAGGCACAAGCATTTTTAACCAAAAAAATTAAAGCAAGAACTACCAGGATACAGTAGGAATTCAAAATTCAGAAAATGGAAAATTATCAGCTAACATATGCAACAAATGCAAACTTTCCCCAACATACAACTATATGACGTGGGAAATTGTGCATGATCCATCAATAGCCCAACACAAGCATCTGTAGTTACTTAATACACACACATCAGCATGCAAATAATACAACAAAATATAGAGACAAGAATGTTGATTAACACTTACTGCAGCTTCAACATTTGCAGGTGATTCATCATTAGGACTAGAAAGCATTGATATGATACTCAAAACTATGCTCTCAACCTGAAGAGAAAACATAACTGCATCTGTAAATGTGGATTATGCAAAAATCGAACAATGCATCATCCATGACAAATTTGACCATACAGCATAACAAAGACACGTTTTTTTTTTAAATTGTTTTATCTTTATTATTTTATCAAAAATTGAAGGAAAGAACCAAGTAGGACAGAAAATTCGTCTAATTATTATAGCATTACAACTATGTTTGCTGATTTTCTTAACATTACCAATGCCAACCATAGAAACTGAATTATTACATCCTAAGAGTAAAATTCAAAAAATAGCAGTAAAGAGAAAATTGCATCTCATGGCACTTACTCACACTAATTTCAATTGCCTACAAGTTGAGGCATCGAACCAATACACTTACCACCATTAACTAGTGATAACCGTACATCATAATTTTTGACAATTAATTTATTTCTGGCCATGCAATATTAGTTATTAGGAAATTTACACAGTATACAAGGATGCATTAGGGCAATTTAAAACACACTATGAAACAGTAGTAGATAAAATTCAAAATCTCCCAGTAAAGGCAATCAATGTTCCATGTCAAGATCATTTTGGATTAAACAAACAAGTGGAACTCCACTTGTCCGATATCCCTTACTTCCAAAAATCCAGAGATACTCTAAAGACAGAAAAGGCCACACAATTGTTATCAACACTCAACAGTAACAAATTCACCAAACATTCAGGATTCAAAGATTCAGCATAAAAGGCATAGAACCCCTATACATACCAAATATTGAGCAGCACCTAGAAGCATAAACTTAACCTAAAATTAGATGCTTATCCAATAACTTTTCTTTTATAACCAAGAATGTTGCTTTGGGTCAATAATTTGCGCCACTCCTCAGAAATTCCGGGTCTCCTGCATGTGAGCATAATGAAGACCCATATCTGAGCATTTTATCCTTCACTGTTGGTTGGTGAATAACTACATTCCACATATTGCTTCAGATCTCTTTTCTTAGAACAGCCAACTCCCCCCATTCAAATCAATCCACTCATTTCAATCCCCTCTACCATCATTAAGGAAAATCTACATAACGAAATCATAATTACCACAAAACTAGAAAAGCTGCTGTTATTTGGTTGAATATATAGATTCCTTCTTACTACCACAAAACTGGACTGAGATAAGCCTAGCAAACTTGGTGCTGCTGCATTCTTCTATCCATTATCTATCTTTTTCCTCCAGTATGATTTCTGAACATGGCAAGCCATACAATTGCAACAACTCAAACAGGATCATTTTTATTCAACATCCCTCCACAACATATGGGTTTCCTATGAATAAATGGAAAATATATATATATATATATATATATATATATATATATTTTATTTTTTTATTTTATTTTTTTTTTTGGGGGTGGGGGGAGGGAATAGATAATATGATCAAGGTGTTATTTGAGAGAACTTTAAACCTTTTCTGGGTTCAAATCTAACATTTTGAAAATTAGGACCTTCATTGAAACTAGCCTTGCATAGAGTTCCCCCTGTATGTAGCACTTCATTATCTATCATAGTATTGGATTGCATAGCATCTATATTATTGCTTAATACTTTATACTATGATTATTTTAAACAGATTTTGACAATAGACAGCAGATTTAGTAGAGTTTCAGGATTCTACCAAATATAAAGATATAACTCCTCCGGAAAACAAACTACAAGTTTCATTTCCCCAATTCAATCACTATTTAAAAACTATGTTAGGACTTTGTTGAATAATTTCAGATTCAAAATGCACGTTTTAATTGTCAAAGAGACAAACACAAACTAATTAACACATACTGTATGGACGGGCATCCAGCGTTCACTTGCAAGCTCATAGCCATTTGGATCATCACCCGGTGGATGAAGAATTGAAATGCAAACACGACCATCAGGATAAACTGCAACTCAAACAGAAGCCAAAATCAAATCCTTAGAATTTAGAACAATAAGTGCATATAGCCCAAAATTACAATGGGAAGAGAATTGACCGACCATTAGGATGCCATATCTCTGAAGTAAACTTCACTGTTGGAGGACTATTTGGATAATTGGACGGAAAACTCATAATGGCATTAAAGAATCCACCTTCACTGCAATCAAAAGGCTTGTAAGATTTAAACTAAACACAAAGCAAACATCAATTCAATCCATGATTCCACATCAAGCTACATAAATTATGGTATTAATCACACAGAACATTGAAATGATAATGTTGGTACTGATGATGACAATAAAGGAAGAAGAATAGCAAAACTTATGTTTCCAATTAATCACCAAAACCAATGGGACCAATATTAAGGTGCAGTAATGAATGTTCAAAACAAGAAGATAGACATAAAACAGAATCTTTCACTTAAAACCAGTCATTTTTCTTGGAAGATGGCATAACGACAATCAAAAATGAAATTTGGAACTTAAAAAAGCTATAATTAATTGAAACATCTCAAACTCGTGAAATAATTTATTTTGCCACAGTTGAAACTGAATTAAGATCAGGCTGAACACTCAAACTAAGCACACATGACACTAAAGCCATCGGCTTTGAACAAAATCCCAGCTCAAGTGATCACACTTCACCCTCAAAACTGCCAATAAATATAAATAATCACACCCGCCCGTTGCCCCAATCTAATCAAATGAACACAAACAAATAACAAAAACCCTACAAATCAAACAAGAACCCATAAAACAGAAGAATAGTTTAACCCCAATCAAATTGCAAAAAACAAGAACACGTACTAAAGGGTATCTGGCGGTCCAATAATCGTAACGCTCCATTCAAAGATATTATTCTCATCGACCAAACCGGCCGAAAACCCATCCACCGGATTTTTACAAAGATCTGCAGCCAAGCAAAACCACCCGATCCACATCAATTCAATCCAAATCCAACCAGATTAAACAGGATAAAGAAAGAAGAAGATCGGTAGATACATACCTTTAAGCTGTTTTTGGAGGAGGAGGCTGGCTTGGGATGACATACTAGGAGAGAGAGGGAGACGGTTCTAGAGAGAGAAACTAAACAAAAGAGAGAGAAACTAAAAATCCGACAGTTCGTGGGCATTTATAGATAGATAGATAGATAGGGAAAAAGAAGGTTCTGAATGTGGTCTCTCCTACTTACTACTACTTGTTTGTAAATTGTAATATGAGCTCATTGCTAATGCCAACGCTTGTATTTTTGCACTTTGGCACATGGGCAATCTTGATTCACTACGCACCGTGTAATGTACAGATTGTTTACCCTTCCAATTGGTAATTGACACGTCCTTAGTTTTTTTTTTTTATTCAAAAATATTTATATTGGTTTTTTTTTATCAAAAAAAATTTATAGTGGTGTTTTATTAAATCTGAAATATTACTACTAATTATATGTAAATTTTGGATTTTTGAAATGTTAAAACTAAAAACATCACATAAGGTAATTAATGCATTTATTTACTTGGTTATCATAGATTGGACGGAAAATTCTTCCCTCGTATTTCAATGGGAGGGAGAAGGATATATTAGGAAAAAAAAATTATGATTGGTTTGGTTCATGAGATGTTCTAATGGACTAAGTCTAGACAAGTATTTTCCGATTGAATGTGTGGTAAAGTGAAGGTGAGAGGGGATTTTCTATCACCTTAACTGAGTTTCATTTAAGTTTTGTTTGTACGAGTGTTATGCAAAGTTGGTCCTTTTCCTATTAATAATTATGCGAGTGTGTGATTTGTTTGTAAATGGAGAAATGCATTAGGATATGGGAAAAGTAATGCACACGTTTACTGTAAGTGATATGAGAACTATTCTTGCATACTCTTTGAGTTTAACATCAAAATCTTTTAGTGTAAGTGATATGAGAACTATCCTTGCATACCCTTGAGTTTAACATCAAAATCGGATTGTATTATGTGGCATTTTGATAAGTGTGAGTTATATTGTGTGAAATTTGTTTTCTTAATTTATTGTCTAGGAGAAGTCTGATGCGGTATGGTGTTATTTATGACAGAATGCTAGAGTCTCGATGTTCCCTAAAAACTAGAGACTTTGTATGGTAAGCATGTCAAAGAATAATATTGTCTACAAGAGATAATTTACTCCAAATTATTTTGCCATCATAATGAGGAGGTAGATCTTGTGCTAGTAGATGTCAAAAATTTGAAGGCTAGGTGATCTTGTTTTTATTAAAGTTGTGCTCGCCTTTCAAATTTATTCACTTAAGTCTTGGAAGCGCGGGGCAAATGATCACACAACTTGTGTAGCAGTACATGCTTGGAAGGTTTGGCAAGCACAAATTCATAAATTATGGACCAATGCTTGCAAATCTCCATAGAAAATTCAAATTGCTGCCTATGCTTACTTTATAGAGTTCAAATAAGCAGAAGTTGTAAGTGGTTACGTCTTTAGCAGTAGCTATTGTAAATCGCAACATCTAGTTTGATGACATTTCCTCCTCAAATGTCGAGTGGCTTTACAGGCGGAGCAATCTTTACTAATGTACATTGTTTTGGGTTTTGGGTTTTATACGAAGATTCTGAGGGTGTAAATTTTCTTGGTATCTTGAGATTTGATGAGGGTAATGATGATACAACCACTACAGAAGCACATTGCAAACATTTGAAGTGAGGAACCCCACAAACACTCCGCTGACAAGCCCAAGGGTAAGACAGATGCAGCCCCGTCCATGAGGGTGTGCAAACAGCTCAATTGCACAAGGGCCCCATATGGAGAAGGGCCCCATTTTTTGAAAAAAAAAAAAAAAAAATATATATATATATATATATATTTTGTTAAGTAGAAATTTAAAAGTTTTTGTTTATAATCAGTTTACAGTCGTTTATATTTAGTTTATAATCATTTTTTAGTTAAAAGTTTAAATGAGTTTTAGTTTCAGGGCCCTAAACTAGAAAATAGAACAGGACCCCTTAATTCTCGGGGACGGCCCTGGACAGTTCTTTTCATTTCACAAAATATTTGTCATTGGTTTTGTAAAATTATTTTTCTTTTTTTTTTTTAGAGCTGCCACCCATTCAAGAAAATAATTTGGTCTGAAGACAAATTTTAAACTAAGTCGTGAAAAATGGTCTTATTTTCAAAGAGTCTGATAAGGGTTATGCCATGACAGTCCTCACCTATCATGATGCTAGTCATTAAACCGACCTCATAAAAATTCAGTTTAATTTTCTCAAGAAAAGTTAATTTATTCAAATTGTAGAAAATATTTTTTTTTTTTTGGATTTTCTAAAAAAATTGGTGATAAAATTATTTGAGATAAAAGAATGATGAATTGCTTTAAACACATAGCATTTTATTGCACTCATAATCAATATCCATACATTAAAAAATCAAGCCAATAAGATACCAAAATTCTAGTTTTTCCCCTAATGTCGGGAAATTAATTACAAATTAGTACCTAAATGAATTATATTTTACTATTTTCAAAACATACCCAAAAGAGAAATACAAAAAGTCCCGATCATGCCAACATTCGTCCATAATCATATTTCTAAACCTGTCATTCACCGCATATTTTTAATCATCCATAATACATTCACAACAGAATATACAAAGTAGTCAATTTATTCAATTATACCCCCAATATGCAATTTCTAAACGAGATTTTAATTACATGCAATTTTAAGGTTTGAATTTATAAAACAATCTTCAAACATTTATATTCATGAATAGTTGAATTTGACCAAAGCATATTCGGATACTTAAGGGGCAAAAATATTCAGCCAAGGCATATTCGGATACCTAAGGAGCAAAAATATTCGGCCAAGGCATATTCAGATGCGTAGAGGCCAAGATATTATATCGAGACATATTAAGATGCCTAAAGGCCTAGAATATTCAAACCAAGGCATAATCTGATGCCTTGGGGCAACAGATGCCTAGATGTCCATGATATTAGGCGAATTTAATGTTATTATAATGGATTAAACATTAAATTTTTTTTTTTTTTTTATGATGTGTATTATCAATTTCAGCTTAATTTACACGTTAGTTAATAGTTTAAAACATATTTAATAAACTTTCAAAGATAAAATATTTTTTAAAAAATTTAATACAACTTAAATAGTTTTAAATAGAAAAATTAAAATAAAAAATGTAAAATTATATAAAAATAAAAATATGTATTAAGTATTAATAAAATTTAATAAAAAATAATATTTAAAATGAATTTAATAAATTTTAAAAAACATAATTAAGATTAATATAATTAAAAGAAAACTTAATATAAAAAATATTTAAACCATATTTAATAAGTTAAATTTTTGCTTATTATAGATTTAAAACATGTTTTATAAAAGGTTTAAAATAAGTTTATATTTTAAAGTGTATATATTACGTTAGTTAATATATAAAGTATATAATATGCGGTATTTGAATGTATATCTCCACTTACTTTATATATAATTTATATACTTTTACAGGATGTGTATATACTCTGAAAGTATATATATTATATTAGTTAGTAAAACTAATTAGTATATGAATGTATATACTTACAAACTTAGTTTATGTTCATATACTTCAAGAGCTTGCGTATATACCCATAAAGTATATGTATTATATTAATTAATATATAAATATGTTGGTTAGGGCCCAGCAGAGTTAGTAAACAATAGAGTTCGAATCTCTTTTCTATATCTGGTTGCTTGAGTTTCATATATGTTAAAAAAACAAAAAAAAAGTTAATATGTAGCTAGTTCTGGAAAGGAAGGACTCGAGCCCCGCCTCTCACCGGAGGCCTTCAGATTTGAACCCCCGGCTGTGGCTCACCGGTGGTTGTCAATGAAGCTGTTGAGTTCAAACGAAAGAGAGGAGAGGAAGGGGAAGGGGAAGGAGAGGATAGAAATTGGGCTAGGCATGCCCAAATACTGAAAGCGTTAAAAAAAAAATGAAACAGTAAAGAAGAGGCTTGCAACGGTAAAAAAAATGTTTTATTTTTTATTCATTACATAGTTTTGAGGTAATTCCAAATTCATCAAAATTTGATTTGAAAGTAAAATCTATCGATACGATTATACTTATCAACTTCCAAATGGGAGAATATGATTTGAAGCTCTTCACAGTGCACAAGTATTTGATGAGGTGAGCGAACAATCAATTGAAAGTCCTCATCCCCAATGCCGAAAGTCTCCTCAAGGATATCAGATTCTGAAGGGGCAGCCGACACAAATAATTTGATTCCTACAGGCAAACTGCATTTGTCAATTGTTGATCTCTTTGAAACTACTACAACTACACAGTCTTCCTTCAATGCTATATCTTTAAGAAGCTAGCTTCTTTTATTATCAAAATTTATCTTAAAATATCTATTTTTTAAAAGAAAGACTGTATATGGCGGGCATGCTTCTTGCCAACTCACCGTTAAATATCTTTCACTTTTAAGTCTATAATAATATTTATTTACTATTAGATAGAGATTATTTCAAAAAAAGTTAGATTGAGATCTAATAGTTTTTCTATCAAATCTGAATTAAATATCTAAATTTTATTTAAATGTTAATTGGTTTATGCCTTTGTGTTAAAACACTAGTTATATTTAAATTTTCTTATGAATATACTTTTCTATATAAATTTTTACTACTTCCGTTTTTAT
>CATIWJ010286097.1:0-11600 GCA_949640765.1 Croton laevigatus | reverse complement strand
ACGAGAGGAGATCGGGAAATCAGAGGTAACCTTCATTCTTGATCTTTGGGTTTCTTTGATTCTTGGTGCTGACAACGAGATAGCAGAGGAATTAAGGAAGAACAGTGACGATTGGATTGAAAACGAAGCTAGAGACTTCAGCTCTTCATCATCTTTGGGCATCAGAAAAAATTAGAGATTGGAAATCAATGAGAGACAGAGTGTTTCACGAAGAAATCGAAAGAAGATCAAAGGAAACGATCGGAAAAGACCTCTGATTTTGAACAAGACCATCATCAAATCGAAAGAATATCAGGGGTGAAGCAAATAAGACGATGAACAGTACAAATTTCAGCTGAACAAGTTGAAGCAGTCTGCAACAGCACCATTTTGGGTAGCACAAAGTTAAACCAGGTGAGTTACGGGGAAGATAAAGTTCAAGAAATTCAATATTCAAGCAGAGGAGTCTTAGGACAGTATCATTCTTGAATTTTCAATGTAAGGGAAGAGATGAGAAGTTTGCGAGGAAGATGAAAAATTTTTATTTTTTTTTATTTTTCTATTTTTCTATGGATAATTTTAGTTTGGTCCTTGGTTTGATGAGAAAGATGATGGCAAATTTCAAATTAGTCCTGGTAACCGGGACTTTACCTGGTAACCTGTAAAAATGATTTTTGTGCAAATTATTTGAAAGGTCAACTATTTTTGTGAAAGAATTTAAAGTTTAGGTACCGCGTTGAAAGAACCCCCAAAGTTCAGGTATTTTCAATATAATTGACCATTTCTTATATGGAAAGCAAAGGAAATTTTATTTAAAAATTACATCATCCTCAAGAGTGAACAGATAAACGTTTTAAATAACTAATAAAAATGATATCTTATGAACTAATAAAGTAATTAATTAAATTATTATTTTTAAACATTTATTTACAAAGCACTAAATTGTTTAATTGAGGGTAAGTAGAGTTGAAAAGTTCAAATTTTCAGAAAGTAACCAAGTTTTAGAAAGTTGATTATTTGTTTGGATTACTCCCATAGAAAAAGTCATTTCTCCTATTCAACTCACGAGAATACACTTTTTTAGCTGTAATTGTAGATAAATTTCAATTTATAAATATTTATTGTAGGTATATTTAAAGTATTTTAATATCATATTTTATTAAATAATTCAATTTTTCAAAAATTTAAGAAACAAATCAAACAATTTTTATTCTACGCTTTCTGAAAAATAACTTATCTGCAAATGCACTTTTGAAAATTTAACTTCTCAATAATTTGAAACAAATGATGTGATTTTGACAATAAATAAAATACACAAAATTTTATAAAATTATTTTTATTGTGTTTTTGTTTAAAGATGAAAAAGAAATTAACTTTTAATTTTAACTTAATTATTTTTAACCATTAAATTGATTTTAAAAAATTATTAATGATTTATGTATAAATGAATTCTAAGGATCATAATTCTATTTTCCAAACGGAAGTGAAGACTTAAACTAAAATTATTAACATTTTATAACGTGCTACTAAAATATTTAAAGTTAGGGCTACTGAGACAAATAGTATAATTCAGAGTTTTACTAATAGTATATAGTATAAAGTTTCAAAATTTGAGTAGATACTACAATTAAAATTTTAAATCTAAAAATACCCTTAATACAAATGACACACGCTTATTAAAATGAAACAACCGTTCACAATACATAAATGGAATACACAACCGCCTTCCTCTCAAGCCACCGTTGTTGTTGCGACTTCTTCGTTTTTGATTTTTTGATTGTGTTTATTGGTATATACCGCATATATACACCAGTATATGAGCTCGAATAAAGAGAGAAAATTTAATGGCAGCTAGGGTTTTAGGAAAAAAATAAGATAAGATGTACTAATATATATGAACTATATATACTAGTATATGAGTCATATATACATATAAATGAATCGTATACCAATATATATGACTCATGTACATGCATATTTTCGTATATTCCAGTACATCTCATATTCTTATTTCTCAAAACCTTAGCCACCATTATCAATTCTCTCTCCTCCAAATAACAGTATACATACTCCATATATACACACCATATAGTAGTATATAAGGGTAATCTTCATCCTAACCAAACTCTAGCCACCACAAATAATAACCAAGCACAAAATCCGAACAAACAACAACACAATCCAAACAAAAATCACCGCAAATACCTATTTTATATACAACATCTAAAAGAAAATGTCACATCTGGAAAATTTAACTAATGAAAAATTTTACAGAATCGGAAAATTTTGTTTAATAATAAATAAAATAATAATAAAATACTAAAATTTATTCTTAATTGGTTAAATTGAAATTAGTATTGATTTTTGAGGACTAAATAGAAATGAGTTTAATTGGGACTTAATTGTATTAGTTGGGATAGTAATGACATATTGTTTAGCGTGCCTGTGATATAGAAAAATTATTATTAGCTTTATGTTATTTTAAATATTGTGTAACAGTAGTTAATGGCGTTGTGACACTTTAATTTGTCTTATTCGTAAGTCGGGTTAGGGTGTTACAGAAAATCAAGAGAAAAATGAAAATTCAAACAAAAATTAAAAAAAAAAGGAAGAAGAAGGAGAAGGAGGAGGACATATAGAAAGAGAGAGGCGAATCTTAAAGAATACGAAGGAGACGAAAATGTGAAGTTAATCACGGAACTATGTTGTTTTCGTGAGTGAACGCGAAACTGTCATTAACGTGAGTTAGTGAGTGTGAGGGAATTTATTAAGGAAAAAGGGTAAATTAGTCAGATTAACTAAAAATATGCTATTTATTCTATTTATCAAATTATATACCATTTACTTTTTAAAACTTTAAAAAGTGCCCTCAAAGTTATATAAAAATTATGAAGCCCATTTAAAAACAAATAAATTTCATAATTTTTTTATGAAATTGATTATTTAACACGATATATTCACTTATAAATGAATTTTATCAGAAATATTAATTTATAAATGAATACTAAAACTATATTTTATTCAAAATATGGTAAAAGTACTTGAAAATTGATCATCCAACAATATATTTTTTTAAAAGAAGTTACTTAAAAGTTCCATTATTAGTTAATCAATTGCATTTATATTTTTTTAAGAATAAACAATATATTTTTCAAATGAAGTTACTTTAATTTGCATTTTTTAAGAATAATAAGCATCAATATTATCAAATAATAATCAAGTTTTTTTTGAGAGAGAAATTTTAATCAAGTTGATTAGTAGCAAAATCGGCTGTGGGCGGGCAATGAAGTCATTTTGTTTCCACGAGAGGCGCATAGTATTATCTCGTGAGCCTGTGAAACATGGCGGCACACGACTGGTTGGGAGATTTAAGAGGGTTTTTTGTGGCCAAACTTAAAAGGTGCTTTTAGTCTTTTCAATTTTCCCTCTTTTTCATTCAGTTGCCACTCCTTTCCCTCCACCACCGTTTCTTCAGATAAACCCTTTTCTTTCCTCTATTGGTTTCAAATCTTCCAAAGCCAATACTACGATGGCTAGAATGGCCTGCAGTAACCTTTTTCCCGCCCTATCATCTATTCCAAAGAAATCACCATCCTCATTTCTCTGCACAAATCCTTCTCTACTTGCTAATTCTTCTCAATTCTTAGGAGTTTTAGGAATCAACAGGCGGTTCTCTGCTTCTTCTTCGAGGATAAGTATGAGCTTGAAAGCTGGCATCGTCGGCCTCCCGAACGTCGGAAAATCCACTCTCTTCAACGCCGTTGTAAGTATTTTTTGTTTCTATCTATTTTTCATTAATTGCATTCAGTTCGCATCCTTACTATCGTTTTTAACGTTTGTAGGTGGAAAACGGAAAAGCTCAAGCGGCTAATTTCCCTTTCTGTACAATAGAACCAAATGTAGGAACAGTTGCGGTTCCAGATCCGCGACTCAATGTTCTTTCTGATCTTAGCAAATCTCAGCGAGCTGTTCCGGCGTCTATTGAATTTGTGGATATTGCCGGACTCGTGAAAGGTGCTAGTCAAGGAGAGGTCGGTTAGTTTTTTTTTTTTTTCCTCCTTTCATTATGGAAGTCAGAATATTGTCGAATTTGAACTTGATTGTCTTGATTCATTACTATTACTAATTTTAAGCTTAATTTGCTCAGGGCTTAGGCAATAAGTTCTTATCACATATTCGAGAAGTTGACTCCATTCTTCAGGTTTTATTCATTTCTATTTAGATTTATGCTTCTTCTTAGCTATTTTTGAATCCTAACGTGATTTGTAGAAAACTTTTTCATGGTCCGTATTGTTCGGGATAGTTTTGCTATATTTTTTTGATATTTGGAATTATACTATTGGCTTCAAAGAATGAAATATTTTTTGTTTGGGCAATTTTGATGAATGATACATCATTATTCATTATGATGCAATTATCTGTTGTTTGTAGATGATGTTAGTTCACCATAGCTGCTTGGTATTTTGAAATCCGGCATATAATTGCTAGGTGTTGTATGCTTCAATTAAAGACCTGCAAATTCTTTTTTCAGGTTGTACGATGTTTTGAAGATAATGACATTGTCCATGTGAATGGCAAGGTTGATCCGAAGTCTGATATTGATGTGATCAACTTAGAGCTCGTTTTCTCAGACCTGGACCAGGTATGCTGAAGAATGCCATTTATGTACCACACTTGTTTATTTTTTATTATTATACAGGATTTGGCTTCCTATTGAATGCTACTATTATCAGTATCACTTATCACTTATCAGTTATTGTATTCATTATCTTTCACATTTTCTTTTACTTATTTGTTGATTATAATGTTTAGCTTGACTTAGAGCCTCTGCTTGTCATGTGCTCAAATGGCGTCTTCTTTCCTTAATTACATTACTTATGTTTGGAGGCTGCTAGGATAACCTTATATGTATATGTTAACCACTGCAAGATAGGATGATAGAACTGAAATATATCATTTTCAAGAAATGCAGATTGAGAAAAGATTAGAGAAGCTTAAAAAAGGGAAGGCAAAGGATTCACAATCAAAAGTAAAGGTAACTATTGTATTTGGTCGGAGATTCAGTAGCAGCATCCTTTCTTACATATACAGGTGGATGGTTGTCAAAGTAAGCATTGTGATTTTGAATATTTGAATGCAATTTTATTCACATTAGGAAGAAGCAGAAAAGGCAGCTTTAGAAAAAATTCAGGTGGCATTGATGGATGGAAAACCAGCTCGAGCAGTTGCATTGACAGATTTTGAAAAGGATGCCATAAAGCATCTTTACTTGCTCACCATAAAACCAGTAATATATGTGGCAAATGTTGCAGAATCTGACCTAGCTGTCCCAGAAAATAATCCACATGTGAAAGAAGTGTCAAATCTTGCATCCAATTTGCAATCTGGACTGGTTGCAATTTCAGCACAGGTATGGTCGCACTTCCAGTAAACCTGTGTCAACGAGAGCATGCTACTTTCTAAAATACTCATGTACTTCTTTTAGGTTTCAATATTTGCATACAAGTAATTTGGAGAAGCTTAATTTGCAGGTTGAGTCAGAACTCACCGAATTGCCACTTGAAGAAAGAACTGAATATTTGAATTCACTTGGAGTCAGTGAAAGCGGTCTTGGAAACCTTATTAGGGCAACATATAATCTTTTGGGGCTGCGCACATACTTTACTTCTGGTGAAAAGGTGAGAAAGAACGATTAGAAAAAAGGTTTTATAAATTTTATTTTGCTAAGTTTTTAAAGTATTTTCATATTTGCTGCAGGAAACAAGAGCATGGACCATATTAGCAGGTTTGTTTTACCTTTTTGTTTATTGCATTTAATCAAAGCAGGTACTGATGTTCTTATTCAACTCAGTCACTCAGTTGAGATTCAATAACTTCGTGTAGTTTGAGAAGTAGGTTTGGTCTACTTTGGAAGGGTGGAAAGTATGTTTTTAGTTGTTTTGTTTCATTCTTTTAGATTGAGTTATACTTCCACATGAAGACGGTTTAAGAATAACTAGAAACATACTTTGCTTCCTATTTATACAGTTGTTAACGGCTTGTTTTATTACTCTTACCCTCTTGCTCCAGGAATGACTGCACCTCAAGCTGCTGGAGTTATACACTCCGACTTTGAGAAGGGTTTCATTCGAGCTGAGACGGTAAGCATCATAAGTAAAATTTTTCACTACCATTCTATCCAAGGTTTGTAGTTTTGTTTTCCTGTGAAAAATCCTCCATGCAACTGTACCATGTTATTTTTTCGTAAAGGGAAATAATGTAGGACGTAAACTATATGTAGAGAGTGACATTTAGCCTGTTAAAAATTGGCTTTATGCAAGATGATGTATGTGCTACTGTCGCTACATTGTTCTCTGGCCTTATTGGATAAACCGCAGAAATTAGTTACTGCAACTGTTTGAAGTTGGTCCTCTTAACAGCATCTTGAACCCTCTATACATGACGTGAGTTCTGAAAGTCATTTCATACTCTTAACAGCATCTTGAACCCTCTATACATGACGTGAGTTCTGAAACTCGTTTCATATATCTATGCTTATGTGGGATGTTAATTCCTTTATGATGGAGAGGTGAAATTGTAAACCTTAATAGAAGCTCTATGTATAGCTTTGAGCTTTAAATCCTCTCGCTAATAACTTCTTAGAACCTCAACGTCCCTATTTTTCTTACCCTTAGCCTAGTTTGGCACATGTAAATGGATTGTCCAGTTCACATTTATACCTTTGTATGTGTTATTTTAAATAAAAAGGTTCCACCAGTTCTGTTTTATAGTACATAAATTTGAAATTTTGTTGATGCAGAATGCCTTTTCTATCAGTCATACCACTTGCCTTATGATTCCGTTACATACACTACATTAGGGCTGTAAACAAACCGAGCTGAACCAAACAATGCCCTACTTGAGCTCGGCTTGTTTAAGGTTTCGTTAGGCTCAAGCTTGTTTTGAATAGGGGTAGGCAAAACCGGTTCGGTTCGGTTCGGTTAACCGAATCGAAAATCGGTTTTTGGTTTAAAACCGAATGTAATTTTTATGAACCGAAAACCGAACCGAATTTCGGTTCAGTTTGTGATACGGATTTGGTTTTATACACATTTTACGTGTAAAATTCGGTTCAATTTATTAACTTTGCGAACCAAAAACCGAACCGAATATTTCAATTTACACATTTTCAGAACCAAAATCGAACCGCATAATTCGGTTAACCGATAATTCGATTCGGTTCGGTTTCGGTTTACGGTTTGGTTTTGCCCACCCCTAGTTTTGAACATGTTTGAGCTCAGCTCGTTTAAATTTTTAGGTATTTGAGTTCGGCTTGTTAACTTGTTCGGAGCTCAACTCGTTAGCTGGTTCGTAACTCGGCTCGTTAACTTGTTCAAAGCTCGGCTTGAAATTCAATAGGTTTAGGGCATTTAGATGAAACGATGTAGTTTCATGGGAAATAATCAAAATATTGGACTTTGTTCGTAAACGCTTAAACGAAACAGTTCGAGAACTCGTGAATCAAGCTCGAGCTCAACTCATTTATTGAACGAGTTCGTTTGAGCTTGAGCTCGGCTTGTTTAGCAGAACAAACGAATTCGAACGAGCATTTAGCAAACAGAGCTCCAAACTGTTCGGGAGCGGATTGGTTCATTTACAGCCCTACACTAAATGCGAACTTTTCAACTTGTGTCAAATGGAGAGAGGTAAAATTCATAAGGAAAGATGTAAAAACCTGTGAAGGATGTAATGTTTGAAGATTTTTTAAGAGTAGTTGACGCGTTGAGCATATTAGTGTGTTTAGCCTATATTCTTCCAAGCCTTAGATCTTCATCAAATGTATACACAGCTACAGACATTGTAATTAGAATGAGTTGATATATATACTTGGGAAAATAGTCTTTCTAGTTAGGATCAATCATCTATACATAATTGGCCTCATATTATTTGACAGTGTTTTGTGTAATTTATATATACTTTATGCCTATTAATGATGATCTTTTTATTTTTCTCTTTCTTCAGGTGGCATATGATGATTTTGTTGCTGCTGGTTCATTGGGAGCCGCAAGGGAAAAAGGACTGGTGAGTTGCTTGCTTTTCTGCAGGGACAACATTTACTTTGACTTGTTAGTTGTAGCCTTTTTCTATTCTGTTAAATGCATTGTAGTTATGAGCATTTTGACTCTGCAGTTGAGATCTGAGGGTAAAGATTACATTGTTCAAGAAGGAGACGTCATGCTATTTCGTTTCAATGTTTGACATTAGCCCCATTGGAGCTGAAGGTATCTTCTTCCTTCTTTCTCCAGTTAAAATCATTATATAGCACCAGCAGAAAACAGTGAAATATTCTTTCATTAATCTGCAAAAGAGAGTGATCTTAGAATTCAAAACCACAGATTTTCCATTTTTACTTATTCATATAATTGTTTCATGCGGCAGCCTGAGAATTATTTAAAAAATATAGTTTTCCCATACATGGATTTTGAATGAGAAATCAAAACAAAATTGCTCTTATTTCCCTCATACTTTGGAATGTCATTATTATCATTATAGGCAACTTAAGAATAACATGTATAATACAGGGTTATCTGTATTTACTTGAGCTTTTATGGATATGGTTCATGAGATGAGTGTTCTTATGGTAAATTTAACATTGATTAGGTTTCAAGACTTTAGCTCTTGCATTGTAATATTACTCCTGCAAGTCATTCCGCTTACATGACTTCCTAATATTTGGTAAACGACAATACATTATATATGTTGCAAAAATTTTAAGCTCTTTGCGTTGGCATCCTACTCACCCGTGATGGGTGAAGAGGGGGTGATCCCATATTGGATAGGAGTGAGGAGAATATAGTCTTTATAAGGTTAATCCTCACCTGTCAACTCGGGTTTTCAGGTGATTAGGCCCAGATTCTTAACATGGTATCAGTGCCTGTCTCCTCCGCCAAGGGTGGGATGTTTGCCCGTGTTAGGCCCGAGATGGGCATGCTCACCCGTGATGGGTGAGGGGGGGCTGTGTTGGCATCCTACTCACCCGTGATGGGTGAGGAGGTTGTGTTGGAATCTCACATTGGATAGGAGTGAGGAGGATGTAGTCTTTATAAGGTTGGGCAATCCTCATCTGTCAACTCGGATTTTTAGGTGAATTAAGCCAAGATTCTTAACACTCTTCAAAGTTTCAAAATAGCTACACAATGTTGATTTGGTAAATTTGTGAAAAATACTTGGGGGGATAACTTAAATACTAGCTGAATGCAAGGATATTTCTGCAAGATACTCACATACTTCATATCAAGTTAGTTTGTCTTCAACTGATACCTGAATTATATATGTTTGATTTTGCTTTCTCATGTGGCTGGATTTCTTGGCCCTATTATGAACAGCTTATTAATCATTGAACATTGATTTGATGTGATGTGATAGATGATTCCTCTACTATTTCTTTTGCTTTTGCTTCTAAGCAAGTAAAATTCTATGCTGTTTTCATTTGGAAGCTAACTTTAAAAATCCAATGGTACTTAAATTGGTGGATGGGTCCCATTTCTGACCACCGATTGGCTTTGTACTAATGTTCAGGTGGGTTATAATGGTCTTGTAAATTATGCGTTTCTTTTTCTTCTCTTTGATGTCTCTTGCTTGTGTTGTGCCTTAATTTTCAAATTTATTGCATACATCGTTTTCCTATGGTTCGTGCATTTTCTTTTCTTTTCATTGATTATAAAATATTAGGAAGAGAATATAGGAAAAGTCATTCTCTTATTTTCCATTTTGTGTTTGGATTGAGAAATAAAATAGTTTTTTTTTATATAACATAGATATTTACACACGCACCTAAGGGATGAGAGGGTTTCTTCATTTGTTCACAATGCCCAGGATCGAACCTGAGTCTTTTGGATCAGCTGCCCCGTCCTTTCGACCAGGCCCCACCCCATCCCCTTGAGAAATAAAATAGTTTGAGGAAAGAAAATCAATTATAGTGATTAAGATTCAATTCCTCTCTTATAAGTTATTTTCTTTTCAAATTGGGAGGAAAATATTTTTTGAACCAGGAAAGTACTCTTCATTTATACATTTGGAGTCATTGGTTTATGCTTTGGTTACATATATACATAACTCTTTCTTTTCTTTTTTCCCAAACAACGGATTTTGATGTTTCCATTAAACTTTATATCCAATTTTTTTTTTTTCTCCCAAAAACTTCTTCAACCCAAACAAGTTGTAAGAATTTCAGAAAATGGAAAAACATGTTGATACCAATTCCACCAATTCTAGTTGGCATAAATAAAAGCTTATTCAAAACACCATTGTGATATGGTGTCAGTACTAAGATAATAACTTCTAACCTTATCTTGGTAGGTAGTGAAACCATACTTATCTAAACTATAGTTTATCTAGTTTCTTCCTTAATTAAAATGACTTGCGGTCTCTATAATTGACCTTAAGATCTGATATCTGTCATGAAAGATTATTTTTCTTGTCATTTAGTTCATCACTGTAAAGCTATGTTCACTTCCTTCGAGACATCAAGAACCACACAAAAAGAAGTTTCTTTGACATAAATTGAGCATGGAAGTGGAATTTAGAATGAACTGATTCAAATCAGTTGAGATCTTCAATCAATTGGTTAAGATCTCAACATTCAATTAGTTCTCCATGCTCTACTGACATGTTTTTCCCTTTATGATATTCACGTAATAAATGCATTTTCTAGAAAAAATATATTATTTAATCATTTATTTGTTTTTGTGTTGAGGTGGAAAGATATGAATTGTAGTTTTTTTTTTAGTTGGGTTTTAGATGTATTTGACACTAAAGCTAACAGCCCCTAAGCATAAATATGAAGAAGGAATGCTTAACTTAGCAATTTCTGTCTTTAGGTTACTGTGCTTCCTCTAATGTGATATCTCTTGTCTAAGATTATAAAATTTATGCATACTCTACGTTAATGTCACACATTTGTATTTGAAAATTTTGGGTCTAGGATTACGATTTTGGATCATTTGGAATATAGATCTCACCAACTTTAAGATGAGGGGGAAATTAGGAATAAAATGATCGGCAAAATTTAATTCTCAATTTTTTTTTTTTTTTGACATTATAATTTATATGGCTCAATTATTCTTCGCGGTTAACTTATGATTATTGTAGTATTGCTTACCTTAGAAGTGTGTCTCATATGGTATTCTTTTGACACCAAAAAAAAAGAAAAATAGCAAAATGCATTTCTAAAATTTTAAAGCCGTGGAACTGTTTTTTGTCAATGATTGGTACGGGATTTTAACTTTTTGAAAAAATTGATAAAATTTTCTAAATAAAAATTAAAGTTTTATGCTTATGTATTTTTAAATGTTTAAATTAAGTTTTCTATTTATAATTTTATAAAGTTTGATTGTATTTTTAAATCATATTTAATTAGTTATAGTATTTCAAATCTGATTTTTAGATTGTAGATCAAACATAAATGAAAAACAAACGGTAAAATAATTTGTGCATGATTTGCAAATGGACAGTATAGTTAATCCAAATGTTTAATATCAGTTCTATTATTTTTGAAAAATTAGAATTTGGATTTATTGGATTTACAAAACCTTACCATTATATTAAATTAAAATCAATATCACAAAATTATAATTTTTTTT
>CATIWJ010286084.1:0-13050 GCA_949640765.1 Croton laevigatus | reverse complement strand
AGACATTGATATTTAATTAATTGAGATTGGAATAAAAAACATTGTAGACACGGGATTATGAAGTGCCTGAAGTTGATTAGAGAGAGCTTTGGTACGCTGCATATATATTTTCAATGGAGTCAGTACCACGTTCTAGATGATAAACAACACTTTTTAGATGTCTAATCTGAGCACTAGATCCAGCTGCAAACGAGGTTTGAAGTTTAACCCAAATCTCCAACAACAGCATTAGACATCAGGTTTTCTGACAATGATGACTGCAGGTAGCTGTTAACAATTTGATCCTCTCTAAACCAGATCACAAGAAGCGGATTCGGTTCATTCGAATTAGAAAGCAGTGGAGGAGGAGGAGGAATATAATTCCTGTCAATATGTTTCTCTAGATTATATCCACGTAGTAGTGGTAAAATCTGAGCCTTCCAAATAATGTAATTAGTAGAACTTACTTTACAGATAGTTGATGAGAAACATTGGAAATAGTAGAATAAGAAGAGGAGATAACTGAAGCAGCAGCAGAACAGATGGATTTTGCACTATAGTTGCGTCATGGCTGAAGAGAAAAAAAACAAAAAAAAAAACAATTGTTAAACTAGATGGCGTCTGATACGCTTTGATGAAACTCGAGTATTTCATTTACTGTATTGTGAATATATAGCCTATATACAGGAAAGCTATACAGAATTACAAAATGATAAGACTACAAGTTACAGAACTAATTCCAACTCTTTTCAAAACTACTACTCTATCTAATAAGTCGTAAGCATACATCTGTTGTTTGTTCATTAAAGTAAAAATCATGTTTTTGGGAGTAGCAAGAGACAAACGAATAATCATTGTGGAAGAATTCTAATCGTTCAGCCAGTGAAGATAATCGCGGCAGACTGAGATGGCAGCATATTCTCCTTTTGATCACTTTCATAATTGTTTTTGAAGTTGGTGTGGTCTCCAGAGGCTTTGGCTCAACTAATCCGGATCTGACCCAGTTTGGTCACTGGGCTATGGTGGTGAGTTTTCCAGTAGGGAGAACTGCATACTGTAAGTCTTGAACCTGAGATCTCCTTAAACAAATTCAAGTTGCATACCACTTAGTCTAACCCCTATTGGTATCAATTTCATAAATTTTATTATTATTTTTTTGAACAGTCATAAATTTTAATCCATAATAATATATTTTGTAATTTTTTATTTTATATATGTTAGTTTTGGAAAATTACAAACTATTATGACCTAACATGTATTTTTTCTAAATTATTATTTTCTTTAATTTATATAGAGAAAATTGACTTTTTCTTTATGTTTTTTGCTTTATAAGCATTTATTTATGTAAAAAAAATTAAGTATTTATATATTTATTGTAATTTCTAAAGGCCTTAATTTCTTAGCCTACTACTACAACCTATCGATTGATACTGTCAACCCTTCAATTTGTTGATTCTTCAGAATCCTCATCAAGGATGCTTTGTGATGAGGACAGTACTATAGCAATTTGAAAATGTCAAACAATGTTTTGATTGGTGAAACCTGGCAAAAGGCCACTCTAATACTCAAGCTAGCAAGTGTTATGAACAAAATAAAATACTATCTCTGTTCTAAAACTATTGAGACTTTTACTATTTATCATCTTTTTTTTTTATAATTTTCTTCCCATTCTACCCTAAAAAGTAATCAACTCACATCTACTCATTATAAAAGTGGACCTCACATGCACTAAAAACAAAAGGATAAAATCGTCATATTTCAACCAAAAATACCAAAAGTCTCATTCATTTTAAAACAATCATTTGTCTCAAAATCTCAAGAATATTAGAACGGAGGTAGTAATTTCTTTTAGTATACTGAAGAATATGTATTAGAGAGTAATGTTGGAAATATTTCCTATTTATATGTGGTATCTTTATTTATTTATTTATTTATTTTTTAACATAGATCATATAAATTTCTATTAATTGATTCTTGAGTAGCCATATTAGACACAAAACTTGTATTAAGTGCACTTGTAACTAACTTATCGGTAAAAACATTGCAAGATTTAGAAATAAACACACAAGCAGGGGTGTGCAAAATTGAACTGGAACTGCAAACCAAATCGGAACCGAACCAAAATTTGGTTAACCGAATTATTCGGTTTGTAAAATATATAAACCGAAATATTCGGTTTGGTTTTCAGTTCGCAAAATTAATAAACTAAACCGAATTTTATACATAAAATGTGTGTAAAACCTAATCCGAACTGAAATCCGATTAACAGAATAATTCAGTTCGGTTTTCGGTTCATAAATATTACATTTGATTTTGTACCAAAAACCGATTTTTTGTTCGGTTGGGTTCTTGCACACCCCTACACACAAGTAATCTTGTAGCTTAAGTGTAGCAATCTTCTAATGTTGATAAGAATATTCATTGCTTGATACTGAATATTCTGCTTCCTATAAATAGCTTCTGTCACTATTTTTGAATCCGTCTCTACAATGCAATCCTGCCACTCCTTCTCTTTGATCAACTCTAGCGCATTTCGTATCACGAAGGCTTCTAGGATCAACGGTTCTAGCATGAACTGGTACTGTTGAACCCTCCAATCCTTGATCTTGCCTTGGTCATCCCTAACAACAAGACCAATGGCTCCTTGATTTTACTTAACATCCACTGCAGTATCAATATTGATATTTAAAGCACATGCTGGTGGGGGATACAGACTCCAGTAGGTAAGGGAAATTCGAGTCTGAATATTCTCCTTATGATCAATTCCCTGTTCTTCACAACTTTTGTAACACCCTTTAACTCGACTACTACTAGCCAAACTAAGTATGTCACAACTGATGCAACTTGATATACAGAACATTAGCTCAAAAAAAATTTTCTCGCTTTTATACTGATTCTCCTTCTGATGTCTGATTTTTCTTTCACAGCATATGCCACTCTAAGTGTTTCTAGTAAGCCTGATACTACTTGATTATTCCGGTTGCATTCTTATCTTTTCGTAGACCTACAAGTTTAGCATGAACTAAACTTGCTGAGAGATTTGTTCAGTGGGTACTTTATACTTATTTAATGTAAATTCACATACTGATACATTATATAACACATATATCGAATATTTGCTACATATATCATATCAACACAACATCACAACTCACATGGCACATCATATGCATTTAAATATAGTTAAATAAGGATAAAGTACCAAACCTGATTTTTTTTGCTGCATTTTACTCCATATCCGCCTCACATTTACTTCTCTCTAATTTAGTCTGTGTTATTGAAATTCTAACAAAATTATAATCTAATTAATTTCTCATTTAAATGGTTATCTTAATATTTTTATTAATTTCCATTATGCTCTTTTATTTATTTTTATTTGTATTTATTTAAGCCTCATAATCTATTTTCTAACTTAATGCCAATAAATATTTTATCCATTGTTAATTGCATATTTAACTATATTTTAATATTCTCATAGTTAATTAACACGCCTATCTAATTATTTTTCTAAAATAAATTCAATTTATAATCAAACTAATTTGGAAGGGCATAATTGAAATATTAAAATAAGTTTAGGGGCTTAACTATTAATTTCGTGGTCACTTTGTAAACGGGACATGACTTCTAGGGTTTATTTGTAATTTTCCAGGGGCTTACTTTGCAAATGGAATACGAGTCTAGGGGTCATAGCGTGTGGCGTGAAGAATAGAGGGGCCAAACTGAAAGTTCGCCATCAAAACGCGCACAATGGCGTCGTTTTGATCGTCCTCTTCTCCTTCTTCCTCTGATGAACGAGTCGTTCGACCCGTGGATGATCTGGTAACCTGCTACTTTTTCGGTGACAATAATTATCGAGCCGTATACCGTTCTCTTCCTCTTGTCGAGCCGGTCCGGTTGGTGGTCTAAGATTGGCTGTCCGACTACTGGATGATTTTTTTTTTCTGCTTGCATCCCTACTAGACTCGTCAGGTAAATAGTTAGCCCGATAAGATCTTGCATTTTCGGCCACCAGTCGCGGCGTTTTTTGTCTCTAAACTGGTCAGCGAGCTTCCATGAGTCGATTGGTGGCCTCTGTTGCCGGTGTTGATGAACAGACAGTGAAATAATAATTGGGCAACTCAAAGAGTATTTTTCCTAATTTATTGAATTTTGATTTATTTTATTCATTTAAAATTTTTGAATTTTGAAATGGCCACTGTTTCCTCTTCTTCCTCGTTTCTATTTTTCTCATCTATTCGCTATGTCTCAATTTCTCTTCTCTATTTTTTTCCCTCTATCCACTGTTCACTCATATTTATGCCTATAATTTTTTTCCTTGCTCTCCACGGTCTTCAATCTCAATTTTCCATTTGTCCTTCTTTTAGAATTCTCCATTATCTTCTCTTCTTCTTCTTTGCTATTATCGTTATTATTATTATTTCCCTTTTTCTCCACGCATTTCCAGTTTCTTCTTTCATTTTTTTCAAATTAATTAATATATTTGCACAATTAACCATTGATTCTTCAATTTAATACAACTTCTAAATTTTATCCCTAATTTACATTTACTTACATTTAAATCCAAATCTATACTTAAACAAAATTTTGCAATTTACACTTTCTGTTCCTAATATCGGGAATAATAACACCTTACATTTTAATTATTGACTGGACTTTATTTTTTATCAAATTTTCGATAAAATCTTTGATTAAAATTCTAATATACTCTTTTCCTCAATTTCTCTTTTATTGTTTACTTTTCGTGTTCGCGTATTGAATTTTCCGAATATTCCTTTCCGTACTCAGGTTCTCGAGTTTATGGGTTTTGGGTCGTGACGACTTTTCTCCACTTGCGTAAACTCATGCCAATATTTCATAGCATTCTGCACAACTTCTTGATAGTTTGGACTTTTCCTTTTAGAAGTTATTGCATTTCTATGCTTCCATGTTGCCCATAAGAGGGAAGCCATCAGGGTGACATTTTCCCAATCCTTATCACTTCCCTGCAAATATCTGCAGTTGAATTACCGGGAATTTTATCTATTAAGAGACCAAGTGGTGAGGAAAACCACACTACCTTGGCAAAGGCACATCTAAAAAAAAGGTGTAGTTCATTCTCCGTTTCGTCACAAAAAACACAGGAGTCTGAACTATTTGGAAGTCTTTTAACTAAGTTTTCCCCTACATGAAGCCCTTTTTGAATTAGATGCTATAGAAAAACTTGCCATTTCCTTGGAGTTTTCATCTTCCACAATTGTTTCCAAGGAAAAAAAAAATCTTTGCTGTCTGTTATCATCTTCCCATAACAGTTTGATTGTCGTTTTGTATCCTGATTTAATTGAATACAAGCCATCTTTTGAATGAATCTGATCAGCTCATCCAGGCTTTCCATATTTGCTAAAGGCATACTTAGTATAGCTCAAGCATCATTTACGATAAATTTCAATTGAACAATATTTCTGTTCCATTGCTTCCTATCCCAATCAATTAATTGGTGGACCTAGAAGGTACTACTATCACGATGCAACATTGGTTCTGCAAGACCAAAATTGTTGTTGGGTAATAAAGGATCAGAGAAACATTCTACATACCAACCATTTCTGATTTTTCATCTTATATTCCTTATAAGCAGCTTTTCCCCCCAACATATGCTCTTTCAGCCCTATGAAGCGTTACCCACCGATCTAACTAAGAAGAATTCAAAGTTTGGAAAATACTTTCCTTTAAGCAGCCTTGCTAGCATCGAGTTTGGATTTTTCAAAATCCTCAAACCTTGTTTTGCTAAAAAAGCCATATTCGTTGCCTCCCAATCTCTGTAACCAAGGCCACCTTCTTCTTTGCCTAAGCATATTTTATTCCAAGCAATCTTCTTTTTCTGCTCTTTTTGGTCCCACCAAAACTGCCTAATCACCAAGTTAATTTCCTTTGTTAAAGTCTTCAGGACTCTAAAACAATAGAAAGTAAACATAGGAATGACAACAATAACAGACTTAATGAGAATCTCTCTATCCGCATATGAAAGAAGTTTCTCCTTCCAGCCATTTAATCTGAGCCTGATTCTATCTTTAATCTATTGAAAGATCTCTATTTTTTTTTTATCTATTGATGATTGAGAGAAGACCCAAATATTTGTAAAAAATATCTATCTTTTCAATTCCTACATAACTAGCTAGTGACAATTTTTGAACCATCGGAGTGTTTCTAGAGAAAAGATCAAGATTAATTGTCTAGCCGCTGTTGTTGCTGTACTTCTCAAGTATTTGTTTCAATTGTGCCATCTCATTTGAATTAGCTTTGCCAAAGAAAAGTGAATCATCTGCAAATATAAGGTGGAAAATCTTTGAACAATATCTATTCAATTGAATGCCTGAAAAAACCCCTCTGAGACGGCTTTGTGAATTCAACAACATAAATCTTCTATATAAATAAGGAAAAGAAAATGGGAGATTGGATCTTATTGCCTTAAGCCCCTTAACGGTTAGAAAAAACCTTGCTTTTCCCTATTTATCTTAATTGAGTAAGTTACAGATGTCACAGAGGCCATAATCCAATCAATCCACTTATTATTAAAGCCCAAGGCCTATATCATAGCCTTCAAAAAATTTTATTCAATACATTCATAAACTCTACTGATGTCCAATTTTATCACAAAATTATAAGTCTTACCCTCTCTCTAGTGGTAACTGTTTCTTTAATTTTCAGAGATCGTGTGAGATAATGGGAGAGGATAATCCAGAATTTTATCTCTATACACTTTCCAAAGGCAATCGAAACAGAGGAGAGCCAATATGAATCTCTCGAAGGCTGACGGCATGACCCACTACTATGCTTGGGCCTGCGAATTCTTGCTGGACCGGGCTCTACGAATTCTTGCTGGACCGGGCTCTACGAATTCTTCAAAATATGTACATGTCCTCGCACTCATCTTGGTTTCAATGTTGACAAGTCTTCTTCTTGTGTTTTAATTGTTCTTTCATCTTTTATCTGTCTTATATATCTGTCAGGTTGGTGCAAGTTATTTTTGGGCCTTTGGCTTCTAGTATTTGGCATTTGGTATCCGTCTTCTATTGGCTTTTGGCATTTGGCATCTGGTAGATGATTGCCTCTAAAAACATTTAAAACTAATATTTTATATCTAAAAGAAATTATCTTAGTACATCCTATATGTTTTTTAATATATCTAAAACACTTCTAACTAACCATTGAGCTATAAGTCTTCACCGGTGCAAATCCTTGGAAAGATTCAGAATAACTGTAAAGTGTAGTATAAGTAAGTTTTGAAATTAACAATAGAATAAGTCAGAACAAGATTTTAAAATCAAAATTTTGTGGAAAATTATGGCATTGGGTCGTCATTGACAAAGACAACATCTCTACTACTCAGTTCTTTATAACTTGAGAAATAATAAAATTGCATGGAGTTCTAAAGCCCTTAATTTACTTAATTTCCCATATAAGAAATGTCTTCTAATACTCCTGACAAGGTTTTCACTGCTCTCTTTATAATTTTCTTCATCATTTTTGTTCTGTTACAGAGGCCAACCTCCGCTCTTCGGCTTCTTCCAACGCGTACGCACCTTTTTTTTTTGTTATTATTGTTGGAGGTGGTAAACCTTATATAGTGGCTACCATATGATTTAATTCTTAATCATAAAAAAAACTGTGATATTTGCAGCCTACACCGCGGCGATTAATAGTACATCTCCACCGGGAGGAGCAGGGTAGTCCTCAATCAAATCAAAAGCTCAAAATAATATGTTGTACGTTGCGTGTGTATGGATTATAAATATCAAGCGTTATAGTACTACTAATAAGGTAAAGGGAAATCATATATTTCTAGAAGCAAGAGATGTCTTCCAATTAAGTTTATTCTATAACTTTTAGATAGGTCTTAATTTTTAATAAATTTGCTGGACCACAATTAAAATTTATAGAGTAAACTAATTATGAGGCATATATTGCTCGGAAAGAAGTAGTTGTATACTGGTAATGTAAAATAAAAACAGTTACTTTGGAAATAAAGGGTTAGTGTAAAATTAGACAATCGAATAGTGTTATTAGATGACTTTGTTCCGAAATAATCAGATACTTTGTGATAGAGTAATTGAATTTTTCTTTTACATTTTTTCCATTGAAAGTAATTGTAAATTCCTCATATCTAAAGGAGTATGGTATTGTGTATGTGAAACATTTTAGACACTGATATTTAATTAATTGAGATTGGAAAATGAGTCAAATATCACATTTTATATAGTCTTAAATAGTCTCGAAACTTAAGCACATCTCTTCTATTTTAATTTTCAAAACTCAAAATACCCCCTCACCAATTCTACTAATAACGTTAAAAGGGGAAAAAACACAAAATTCTTCGCGTCTTCTTCTTGTTCTGTTCTTTAAATCGCAACTCGCAAGCTCTTTAACTTCAACCCAAATCGCAAATCGAAAAAAACTTATTTATGGGTAAAGATTTTTATATCTCAAGCTATTTAAATTTAAACTAAATTAAGATAAAAGCAAAATATAAAACCTTGCGTCATGGTTAATTCTTTCTTTATTTTTTTAACTAATTATTCTTTCAATACAAAGTGAAAATTGGCTTATCCAAAACCATTGTTCTGCTTTATTTTTGAAGTCAATGCTTTGCCATAGAAGATTCTTCTTCTTTTCCTTTGATTCTTACACCTCCATTGTCGACTATGTGTATATGTACTACAGACTATAGATGCTATCATATGTACAAGTACATTTACTACTACATTTTACTATAGACTATGATTTTAAACTATTGAATTGTCGTTTCACCATCGGCTAGTTGCAACATCTCAATCATGGTGAACCGTCCGTTCAAACTGCGTTTTAAGTAGTTGAGGCAACTCAAAGGTTCAATGAGAGAAAATAGAAAAGGGTACAAATTGATGATTCTTTTTTTTTTTTTTTGCCTTTAGTTACCCCCAAGGTTTGAACCCAGGACCTTTTGGTCTTTGGTGACTTACCTCACCACCAGGCCAACCCCTTGGGTTAAATTGATGATTCATTACTGATTCATAGCTGTTCACTAATGATTTAGAAAATTGTTGAACATGAATCAAACCAAATCAAAGTTATGGCGGAATAGTTTGGGTTCATTCGATTTTTCGTTTAGACTTGACACCCGGTTTAGGTACATTGGAATTAGTTACTTAGGTTTATGAAAAATATAGTTGTTTTTTATTTGGTTGTTCAATTATAATTACAATAAATATCAGCGATTTTAAGGTCTCTTTTCAAAACTGCTTATCTATCTAATAAGTCGTAAGTATACATCTGTTGTTGTTTGTTCATCAAACGTGTTTTTGGAACAAAGAAAAAGTCTACCATGCTATATATTTATTTTTTCGAAAACTGAACTAGACTGAATCAAGCAATTACAAAATTGGAAAAGAAAAGGAAAGTTTCCCTTTTTTCTTTGGGAGTAGCAAGAGCCAAACGAATAATCACTCCCCTGCTTGGAATATTTTCAACAACATTTTTTTTTTATTCTAATTTTTACAGATATCTCATTTTAAATGGTGTAGCTGTATTCTATAATTACTCCCAAATTTTGTATTACACTTGAAATGGTATCCACGAAATTACATTGTATTGTCGTGAAATTAACAATTAAAAGTTAGAATAATTAAGTTTATAAAATAATATTTTGGATCTGTCATTGAAATGACAGCCTCTCTACCACATACTACTATTTATTATCTTCTTTGCATAATTTCACCTTCAAGAAATGGCTTATCACAGGGTTTTAATTCTCCTCTTTATCATCTTCATCTTATTAATTCTGATACCGTCTCCATCTTCTGCCAGTCAGCTTCTAGGTATGCATTACTTCCTCCTATTTTTCTTCCCAAAAGATTTTACAAAAGCAAACTTATTGTCCACATTTTTCATATAATTTTTTATAAAACAAACTTGTTTTGTTCACTTTAATTCTTTTGATTAAGTTAATTAAAAAAAAAAGGGGTGTAAATTTGGAGATATGATTCTCTAATTGCATAGTCCAATTAAGCTATTTATTTTTGTGTTATTAAAAATATTGAATTAGATTTTCTCATAATTAAATAGAAACGAAGCTCGAGTACTATAAATAGGGTTACACGATTGTTGTTTTTTGCTTGAAAAAGATTCTGCTCATTTAATTTTTTTTTCCCCAGACAACTTCATTTGCTGCTTAAGAAATGTGTGATTAACTCGAAACAAAACTAATAGAGCCAATTAATTATTTGTTATTATTTAGTTAGTAAAACTTAATGTTGAATTATGCAAACAAGTTTATATTATGATATTTTATAAAGTTGATTATTGGTCCCCTTAATCAGTTAAATATATGCTCTATACTAGTAGAGTAAACATTTAACAAAATAATATGTTATGTTGTTTGTGATAATCAAATAATATTATTACCAAGACACAATTAATTTGTATTTGTATTGTGGATAATCAGGATATGATCATTGCCGGACTATGGCGTGCGGTGGTCAGTCACCACCGGGAGGATCAGGAAAGCGTTGATAATCCGATCTTGGCTTCTTTGAATTGAAAGTTTACATTTTAAAATAAAAATAATGTCCTAATGATAGTATTTTACTATAAAACAACCCATTCTTAAAAAATAATTTTGTAATCTTAGCTCTTGTATTTAGGATAATCAATAGTAGTAAAATATAATATGTAAAGACTTCCCCAAATCTCTCAAGTAGAGTAGAAATACTATGTAAAAAATAATATGTAAAGGCTCGCCTTTACAGGAAGACACTCCAACTTGTATTTCTTTTTGTTGTAATGCTTATTAATTATATTGATTTACATTATAATGTTATAAAAAAAAAAACCAACATCGTTGAATAATTGAATGGTATTCCTCCAATCCGTTTCATTTAATTAAAGAAAATATAAATTTCTCTTAAATTATAAGAAATTTAAATTTGAACCACTCATTTCCAAGTTGCCATTGAAACAATAGATTAAAAAAGGTAAAAGTTTAGACCTAATACAAGTTTATTCCAATTTCATTAATTCTTTTATAATTTCTAAGTTAACAAAATTTAAATCAAAATAAAAAAGTATTGAATACAAATTGCAAATTGTGAAGAGTGATGGAAACATATAATCCATTTCCTCTGCAATTTACCTTTAAAAGTATTGTAAATACACATACATTTATATTTTTGAAAAGTGCTTTTTTTTTTGTCACTTTTGACTTTTATATAGTCTTTACATAGATGTGAACATTCCTTCTACTGTCTTTTTTATGGTAAATATTTGCACTTATTATCTTCGGAGTGTGAACTTTTTCTGAGTTTTTTCATTATTTCAGCTTAATTTTTTTTCCTTCTTTCTAATTTTTTTAGAGAGAGATTTTCAATAATGCAAATGAATTTTCATAATAATACAAATGGAAAATTTTAATTGATAAAAATACGGGTTTTACAACTATTGCTTTAGGTTACTAAATTTTAATTTAAGTTTGAACCGAAGTATTAAAATATCCACACAAGCTGCCAACTGATAGGAATTGGTGTACAACTAATTAGCTAGAATAAAGGGATATGGAGTAGGAAGACTTGTTCCAAATGGTGTTAGCTACTACCTCCGTATTTTTTGATTCTTTACGTTTCTGACAGCATGAGTAGATTCAAGTTTGGTGCTGATAGTTTGATAAGTTGGGTTATATAGATTAAAGTATATTTAGGTTAGTTATAAAATACAACAACTGTATTTTATAACTAACCTAAATATACTTTAATCTACATAACCCAACCTATCAAACTATCAGCACCAAACTTAAATCTACTCATGCTGTCAGAAACGTAAAGAATCAAAAAATATGGAGGTAGTACAAATTACAGAATGTCACTGTCAGTTAAATGGAAACATATAAAATTAAGACAAAATTAATTAATATCATAAAATATATTACATGGTCAATATCATCAATTCTACCAATAAGCAAATTTAACTGACAATGACATGGTTAATATATTACATTGCTAATAGACATACAAAATCAAAATATCAAATGAAAATAAAGTATATGTCCAAGGAAAAGATAACAGAATCAAAGCATACTTCTACAAATTTAACTTCAGTAAGTAGGGAAAGAGAAAAAAGAGAATGTAGAGGGAAAGTGGAAAAAAAAAAGAGAGAGGGAAAGAAACAAAGAAATAAACAAGATAAGAAAGAAAGAAACTGAAACAAAGCATAGTTGAAGAAACCCGAAAAAAGAAAAGAGAGAAATAACGTACCTGGTTTACGGCAACTTCAGTCAGCGAAGTCTAGCAAGTCGCTTATGGTGGCAGTCAGCGAGGTCCGGTGAGTCGATTGTGGTGGCAGTCGGCAATCGTTGCTAGGGTTTCTTGGAGATAGATGTAGATGAGGTATGACATGATGAGATTTAGGGTTTTGTCTTCTTATTTCAATTAAAACCCATGAGCCGCGAGCCTCGCGCCTAGGAGAAAAAGCCCTAAGACGTGCTTCCGGTGATCGCTTCACTTAGTGGACAGAGCTTTTCCGAGTTTAAGATATATTGAATTTAGAAACTGTATGAAGTTTTGGTTTCTCCCGGAAGGGTTGGAGAGTATTACTACACTTGAAGAATTGAATTTGTTTAATGTACATAAAGCGATTATTGGGTGAAGAGAGTTACATGATCAAGCATATTTCAAAAGTTGCAATTTGGCCAAGATAATGCTTTGATGCTGAAATGCAGATCTCATCAGTAACAACTCTCTTTGTCGATGCCAAAAACTAGAGCTAAAAATAAAAACAATGTATCACCTGGTGCAGCCTTTGAGGTTTATCTATACTGTTTGTGAAAAACGTCTTTAGGCATTGAAAATAAATGTAAACTGAATATGAATGGAATTTGTTTTAAAAATAAGCAATTTGTTTCTTTTGCTTCCATAGTAATTAGAATATGAATTATGCAATGGAATTTTAAATTGAATAAAACCCTTCAGCTTTTTATTTTTAGTGAAGTTTTAACTTTTCTTTATTGTTTTTCTTAACAATTATGTATAATAAATGTGCTTAAACCTTTATTACAGAAATTTCCTACATTAA